>JAOEHY010009803.1:8721-30168 GCA_025447955.1 Psilopsiagon aurifrons
GGGCACCCTGTGCCAGCGCCTCAGCACCCTCACAGGGAAGAACTTCTGCCTCAGAGCTCATCTCAGTCTCCCCTCTGTCAGCTTAAAGCCATTCCCCTCTCCTGTCCCTCCATCCCTTGTCTAAAGCCCCTCTTCAGGTTTCCTGCAGCCCCTTTAGGCACTGGAGCTGCTCTTATGTCCTCTGAGTGCTTTAACAGTCCTAATGCAGTGAAACAAGCAAGTGTGGATACTGCCTTTCATTCTAGCATGTGAAGATACAGCTGCAGACCTTGGTGGAAGGAGGCCTGCAGTTCCCTTGGTTATAACTGTGGTGTCTGTGTTGGGAGTTGAGTAGCTGAGCCCCAGTGCAGGAAATGACTTGTCTGGATTCACTCGGAGACTCGGAGCAAACCAGGAGTGGTGCTGATGGAGCCTGCTTGGCAGTGGGTTATGTTCATCACTACTCAGCTCCTTATTCTCCCCGAGAGGAGGGTTTAAGAGTGCTTTGCTGGGGCATTATTCCAGGTTTTGGTGCCAGTGGCTGTTGTGGCAGCTCCTGCGTGCCTTTGTCCCATGTGGCAGGTCCCTGTATCCCTCTGCCTCTTCAGCTGGGAGCTTGCCACGTAACTGGAAGCATGGGGTGATCCCAGCTTGCTCATGGGGGGAGGCCTGAGCCGAGCATCCCACTGAGTGTCCTGTGCAGCTAATTGCATGCCATGCCACGTTAATCCTGGCCTCAGAGCTGGAGCCGCACGTTTGCTGCCCCCATACCGTGGGGCTCCCTGCTGTGACCCGTACCTGTGGGCTGTCAGCTCCAGTCACAGCTGTCACCACCGCCTGGTGCACTGTGGAGAGGTGAGGAAATGCGTTTTCATCAGCTTCCCTATTCACTGTTCCTGGCAGATGGATGGGGCTGCAGCAGCGGTGTCCTCAGCTCGAGAGGGGTGGCAGTCCAAGTGGAAACCTCTGGGCTGAGGTACAGACCGAGGGGGTGGATGCTTGTACTGTGGTGTGGGTGCTGCTGTGGGCGTTGTGAGGCCTATACATCAGTGTTGCAGGACTGAGCCTGCGTTTTGCTTTGGGTGTATTAACCTCTTAATTGAGTTCCTATATAGGGAAGCTGGCACCTGACAGGGGAAGGAGGCTGTTACTCCATGTGAGAGCCATGATGAATAGCAGGAACTTGGACAATACAAAAAGCTGTTTCCAGAGAGGCTGGGAATGTGCCAATTAAATCTTTGGCTCTCTCTGAGCCCAGTGGCAGTGGGATGTGAGGGTGCTCTATGCCCTGGCTGGTGCAGTGTGTGTTGTTTCCTGCTAGATTCTCCACGCTTGGGAAAGCAGAGGGGGTAACAAACCCCCGTGCTGGGTGCTGGCAGACTCCCAGGTTAGTCACAGCCAAAGCATCACCTTGTAAATAGGGGCTAATGGAAATGCTGGATACATGTGTGAGGAAAACCGGCACTTGGTTGTATGTGCTGCGCATGGGAAACTGCAGCAGGGAGCAGGGGACAGGTAGCGGCAGGAGGAGAGAGGTGTTTCCAGCTGGGGTCTGGGGTGATGGGAAGCACGAGGAAAGGGAAAGGCAGTTCACATGGCTGAGGTCAGGCAACATGGTAGCCTTCAGGAAGATGCTTGTCCTCAACATCCCTGTACATCCCTTATTTCATCCTGTAGGACTAGGCAAGCCTTAAATCAATGCAAATTAGGCTCAGTGCTATGGTATGGACCTGAAGATGCTCGCTAGCCCCCAGGCCCTGCAGTGAGGGTGTTCTCTGTGTGCAGGTGGCTGCGAGCAGATGCCAGAAATCCAGCTTGATGTGCTTTTATAATAGAGTACTGTGACCTCGGAGCCATGCTGTGCTTTTGTGTGCTCCATCCTGAGCTGAGCAGAACATCCCCATGTGCATCCTGGGCTCTCCAGCATGGACATGATGGTTGCAGCCCCTGGAATCAGGGATCTTGCTGTGTCCTGGTGGAGAGTGTTCCCTTCTGCCATCACAGCTAATGAGTGGGGGAGAGGGTGAAAGCAGCCTGGCTCTGACTTGGAGCTATACAAGTATAGAGCTGAGCTCTTGCCCTCTGGAGAGCAGCATTTTCTGTGGATGCTGTTCCAGAAGGGAGCCATTAAGTGAATTAATAGACTAAATGATGCTTTATGTTGAATTATGCGAGGCTGTTTGTGTAGACAAGTTCAGGGGTGCTTTGATTGGATGAGCTTTAAGGTCCCTTCCAACCCAAACTAGTCTGTGATTCTACAATCCTTGCTGTGTGGGTTCTCTGTAGGCAGCCAAGTACGGGAAGGTGTTCCCACAACTCTTCCCTTGTGTAGGAGTGTTTTTAACACACCAGAGCAGAGTCCTAGTAAGAGTAATGAGGAGGAGCAAGCAAGGAGAATAAATGTTCTTTAAAAGCCGTTTCCTGAGCAGTATTACCAGCCTGGTCTGTACTGCAGCTGTGCCATCTCCATGTGGTAGTGGGAGGTGTTTGCAAGCACATGGTGCTCCCTGGCCTGTCCTTCACCCATGAGTGTAGGGCTTTGTGCCTGTATGGCACCCGGGGGCTGGGGTTGGGGTCTCTCGATGCAGTGGGTTCCTCTCTGGAGCTGGGGATACCCACTGGCGGCACAGTGTGCTTTCCCCATGGCAGGACCATGTGCTGCTGAGAGCATCCCAAGCACAGCAGGAGCACATACACCATCAGACCTCAAAGGAAGCTGCACAGAGCCTGCACCAGTCCAGAGCAGGGGGGCTTGTACCCAGAGAAGTGTGTTCCTGCTGGTTTGTCCTGGGAGAACTGAGGGCAAACAGGCTGGGGCTCCACTGGGGGCATTGCCCAGGTCCCTGAAGGAAGCTCTTTGTTACGTTCAGTTTTGCTGTTCCGGGATCTTCTCTTGCTTTGCATAACGTCATAGAATCGCAGAGTGGTTTGGGTTGGAAGGGACCCTAAAGCTCATTCAGCTCCAACCACTGCCACGGGCAGAGACCCCTTCCACTGGAGCAGTTGCTCCAAGCCTCTGTGTCCAACCTGGCCTTGAGCACTGCCAGGGATGGGGCAGCCACAGCTTCCCTGGGCAGGTAACCATTCCCAGGAAACATGCAGAGAAGGACAGGACTATGAGCGTGGTGAGGCACTGTGATGGTTGCCCAGAGCATGTGAGAAATCGTCTTATTATGTTTCCAATTTCCAGAGGAAATCCAAGCAATCCTGTGTTTCATACCAGAAGCTGCATTGCGCTGTCAGTGTAATGACCATGAACTGCCAGGGCAGGGAGAGATGAAGCAGGTCTTCTGGATTGAGACCTGCTAAACAGGCACGTGGTCATCTGGGCCTGTGTCCACCAAACCTTGGGTATTGCCAGGGTTTTCTTAGCTCTGTTTGTAATCACCAGGAGCCTTTGTGTCTCTGTGCCTCTGGGAAGAAGGGAGATGGTTGTATTTGCAGATTGATCCTGCTCCTCTCTTTGAGAGCAGAGTTGTGCAGACCTACAGAAGGGCAGCATCCTGTGTGCTCCTGGTAATCCTCTGTTTGTCCACAGGTGATTCTCTTACATACAGCGTGAAGTTCCGATTCAAACCTCCTCTTTGCCCTGTCGTTGTAGCTGCGGTCCTGCAACGAGGAGAAGGGGGGACTGCTGGCCACAGGGTATTCCCAAAGTGCCTGACTGATGCTGCTGTGTGCGCACTTCAAGAAGTCAGCAGCAGTGGGTGCTCATTCCAGGCCTGGGCACCCTGTTGCTCCGAGGAAGAAAATTTCAGGTTGGCTGGATTCCCTGCCCTCTCTCTGCTGGGCTGCACATCACTCAGCGCATCGCGCTGCTCTCGGCCATAGGTGCCAGTGTCATTGAGACAACATCGCGTTTGAACAGAGGTGTTGTCTTGCCGCTGATTGCAGGATCGGTCCTGAGTGCCCCTCTTCAATCAGACATCCCAATTTCCAAGGCTATCTTTAGAATTGTTTCCTTAACTGTTATTGCCCATCAAACTTTAGCTTCATCTTGAGCGGCTGTGAGTGTTTGGAGGTCTCTGTGCCATGGGTTCAGCTGAAGGCCGCTTGGGTTGTGTTCATTGACGTGTTTCAGCCTTTGATTGTTCTCCAGTGCCCTAAGCTCAGCGAGGGGAGCTCTGTGAATGGTTTGTGCTTGTACAAACAGCAGCAAGGTGCTGTGGTGCTTTCATTACCCCTGGCCATCCTGACAAAGTGGGGCTGCACAGATGCTCAGGCTCGACTCATTTGCAGACAATTCCAGTACTGCTCCCTTGGTCCTTAGATGAGAACAAGGATTAGCTTATTGTGACTCCTTCCAGCTGGCTGTAAAGCCCAGGCAGGGCGGCTCTCTGGGATGACTCTGTGCTCTCCTGGAACAGCAGATCAGAATCCAGATGAGGCTTCAGATGGATTTATTGGAGTGGCACAGTACATGCAGCACAGGCTTTGAGTAAGGACATGGAAGAGTGGTGTGTTCCAGTACCAGGAACCATTAATGAAACATGTTCTTGTATTGACTTGTTCTGAAGTGTCACCCATGGCTATGGCAGCTGCCTTCACAGGGCTGTGCAGTGTGTACTGATGTGCACCTAGCAAAATCAGTTCAGCCTGGAGAAAGGAAGGCTTTGAGGAGACCTCAGAGCAGCTCCGGTGCCTGAAGGGGCTGCAGGGAACCTGGAGAGGGGCTTTGGACAAGGGATGGAGGGACAGGAGAGGGGAATGGCTTTAACTGCCAGAGGGGAGACTGAGATGAGCTCTTGGGCAGAAGCTGTTCCCTGTGAGGGTGCTGAGGCGCTGGTACAGGGTGCCTATGCCCCAACTCCCCACTACCTTGTTATGCTGATGTTACTGCTGGGTTTGTTATTGCCATGGTAGGCTGCACAAGAGGAATTAAGCAAAGGGTATTTTTTGTCTCTCAGTATTTATTCTGTTTATTCTTCTTGTTATTATTTTTGTAAAATACTAAACTCAATTGCAGGTAGAAGAACCCATCTGGTTCCTGTCACAGTGACTGTATATTACATACGTGGGAGGAAATTGCTTATTGATTTAGCCAAGTGTGAACAAGTGCTACTAGGAAACCACAAAAGTATTCGTAATACTAATAGATACTATCAGAAGTGACATGCTGCACTTGGTTTGTGACTAGAGGGCATCAACTTTTAAGCAAGGACTTAAAAAATATCAGTCATTTCTATATAGATGACTGCACTATTAAAGCTTTAATGAAAAATTGCTTGGAGAATGAAAGGCAATATGGTTAAAGACAATCGTGTGTATGTTTTATTGACCTCACTGTGCTTTATGTGCTAGATTTAGGCCTGGCTCCTGCAAAGGCTTTAAGTTACTTAGGTCAGCTGAATCATCAGGAGGATGTCTAATGTGTTGTTATGGCATCTGAAGACATACATGCAACCAGTTACTTGCAGGGCCCGGGAGCTGTTTTCAACCAGTCTGACAGATAAAATCACTGCAAGGAAGCGATACAGGACAATCTCAAAGTGGGATGAAAGCTCCTGTTCTCACATGAACTGCTATTGTAGGACAGACAGAGAAACATTGGAATAGAGTACCTGCACAGCTCCTGGGCTTGACTCAGATTTTCCACACGTACTTGGCAGCACCATGGGTAACAGTTCTGGTGAAAGCTTCCATCCTGCAGACCAGCATATTGTCTGGCTGGTCATTGCACTGCCTGCTTGCTTTGCGGCCTCTTCCTACCTCAGAACAGACTCTGGTTTGAGTTAGAATTCCCAGCACAGCTGGCCCAAGGATATACATGTTCTTGTTTCTGTGTCCACAATGTCTGGTCTTCTGACTGAAGGGCTGGGGAAGAACCAGTGTTAGACGTGGAAGAGGCTGTTGAGTTGGAGATGAAGAGCTGGCTGGTGACTATGAGTAGGTAGTCACATTCCTGGTTGGAATGTGATGTTGTCTCAATCATTAAAATGGTGGTTTATGCTTCAATGAATGATAGCTCAGCTACGGTGCTACACCACTGAATTAAGCATGTAGTGGCTGTGATGCTGTTGAATTAATAGAAGCTGCATCAGTGGCTATCACAGAGTGATGGAACATTGAGGAGGGAAATGAATGCAAACATCCGCAAGTGTAATTTTCCAGGTTCTTAACTTGGCCTGAAAATGTGCCAGCTCATCTCTTCCCTCCGTGGTCATTACTCACTGTCTGCATAGTTTAAACCAAGCAGCTCTGCACTGACAGTGTTAACACATCCCTTAGCTGTCAGTTGGACCAAACTGCACATGTTTGCATGTTGGTGTCTAAACTTGGATTCCCAAAGGGAAGTGTCTTGATCCGCCACCAGTTATGTTAGTGTCACGTACATTTAATAAAAATACACTGGGATAAGATTGTGGAGTTCAAAAGAGTGCAGATACAAGAGATGGATAGCAGTGACTCATCTAAACATAAAATACTTGATTTTCATTTTCACACTGCACTTGATTTAGGAGACATTCATTTTAGCATCTGTCAAGAGTAATGTATGTACACAAATAGACTGTCAGAAGCTGACCATGACTGCAAGTCTCGTCATGAATCTGCTCTCCAGCTTTAGAAGCGGAGGCCAAAACCCTTTATGAAGCGGTGCAAGGTAGTTGCAACAGTCAAGCTAAGTGCAACAGCTTTGTTAGCCGTTTCCTTGATCCATGAATAGTTACTCACATGCACCAAAGGCACCAGTGAGATCAGACTCCCCAGTGCCAGAGATGTTTAGCATGGGATGCTCCTGGAGAAGTTCCAAAGGCAAAAGCCGAAGTGCTTGGCCTTTGAGCTGAAGAGTGATGTGCATTTGCTGTGGATCTTGCATAAAATGGATGTGCACTCTATTCTCTTTCATGGACCATTTACCCAAAGCCCAGAACTATTACAAAATGCAAACGTTGGAAGTTTTGAAAGAAAGCTCCAAATAATGATTTTTGATGAAACTCCTCAGGAAAGAGAACCCTCCTTTCTTTTAGCAGCAAAATGCCAATGTGTTCGCTTGCATTAGGGTCCTTCGGACTGAGTTTGACAGCTGGAAATACCAATGTACTGTCTTTCAAATGATAGCAGGCTACTTTCACACTGAAAACTTTTACTGGCTTTACTTCTTGTCTCTGTCACTAGAGGGGGGAATAAAAGCAATGCACTATCTGCCGTGGCTGTTCAGAGTGTATTAACCTCTGATGTTTATGGCTGTTATATTTGTCTTGTGTATAATGGAGATTTTCTGAAATGAAAAGCTCTTCTTTATGCTAATGCTATGGTTCCTCAGTGTTCTTTCTGAGCCTCAGAAGCAGGTATTAAAGCTTTTAATATCAAATAGGTTTGGGGACAGTTTTTCCTCCTTCCTGCAGTAGTTGAGCAGTAGGTTGCTCAGGCTTGGGCAGGTACAGGTGTATCTCATGGCTTTTAACCTTTCTAATCTAAGTAATATCCATATGGGGCACCTGTGTAGTGTCACTGCTTTAAGAGCCTGGTTGTCAGTGGCACTGATTATATCGTGCAATGCTGTTGAAGCCCATGGAAGGTTCTGGCACTCTGTCACACCCAATGAGCTGGAGCTGGTGCGATCTCATGCATGTCAGATGCAGTCACACCTCTGTTTCAAAGAAGGATCCTTTAAAATGGCAATAAATGAGCTCACTTTTAATCTGCTCAGCAACAAGGGAGCTGTTAAGACTTCCCCCTTGTACCTAATTTGTGCTGTGAATTTTCCTCCATGACAAAGGCTCAGTACGTACCATGTTCAACTGATCACAGCTCTTTGAAAGGGTGTGGGTGATATTGCTCTCAGTTATGGTAAAAATAATTTCAAACTCAGTGTTCCCCTTAATAATAATGCTTAAGCACATTACACCTTCAAGAAGCTGTACAAACATTAACTAATTAGTACCCCCAACTAATACATAATATGCCATCATGATATGTAATTATGTATTACTATTAGAGCTGGAAGAATTATTCCTTGTGAATAAATTATCCAGCAAATTTTGCTATTTTTCCCCTTACTGTTGTGAATTTGTTTGCCAAATATTCCTGGGTGTTGTGGTTGTGGTTGATCTCATCTCTGCCATAATGGTAGTAAAGGGTATCCTTTATGTTCTATGTAATCAGTTCCTTTACTTATTGGATGCTGGTTTGTGACTGTTACTTATTTAGTAGCAGCAGTCTGGGCTCTGTTGAGTGTAAGACCTCCAGTGCAAGGTGCTGCACGTGTACCCCCACTGAATTGCAATGAAGAGAAGAAACAAGGTGGTGAGAAGGGAAATGGATACAGAGGGAAGGAACAAGCGATTGCCCCACGAGCACAGAGCGTGTCGAGTAAATCCATTCTGTGTGATTGTATGGGAATTAAATGCAGCTTTCTTGAAATCCATTCCCTTAGACGATGCCTTTGCTTTTAATTAGGTCATAACAATTCATTGCAATGTCACAGTAGCTGCTTCAGTCCCCCAAATCTCAGTTTTCTTATCCCTAAAGTAGGTCAGTGTTTACTGGCTTGACACGGGGTGTTCTGAGGCATAAAGGTGGTGCTGGAGGCACATGGCCTTTCGAACAGAGGCAACTATTGAGACGGGGCCCCTGTGTTTTCCAGCCCCTGAGTTGCTGCTCTGTGCGAGATGCTTTGCCTCTGGTTTTACAAGCTGTTTGCAAAGAGCCGACGTGGCAGCGTGCCTGGGTGGTCCAAAGCAGCTCAGCTCTCCAGTGCTGAAGTGCTGCCTTGAGAAGCCTTCCACTGAGCAGTACCCAGTCACACACACACACGTACATATATATATACACACACATCAGGAGTGAAGTACAATCTGTCAGCGCCCTTTCAAATGTCTCTGTATTCATATTTGCTGTTAAATTGTTGTTGCTTTCCCAGCGTTTTTCAGAGCATGAGTGAGATTGGAAGTGTTTAATCTTAGAAGAGATGACTAAGATGAAGGATGATTAAAGCATTCTCAATAATGACTGATGTGGAGGATAGTTATTTGGAGCTTCACTTCTGTCTCATTACTCACAAATTAGAAGATAGTGAAGCTGAAAGATAGGAAACTAAAAAAAGAATACATAAGAAAAAAATGCATTTTTCCACTGAAAGGCAGAAATCTCTGGCAGTCATTGTGAAGAGAGGTCCAGAGGTTGAGATTTCCCTGCTTCCAAGAGAACAAGAAGAACTAAAGATGTTGTAGGTAATGTTTTTAAAACATGTACAGATATAGAATGTCATTCCTCACATTTCAGCCCCTCTTGGATCATGAGGAACAAGATGATTCTCTTGTTTGGGAAATGACTTTTCCTCTTCTTGCTGTAGAGTTTCTGATGACCTTGTGTGATCTGCCTATGCCTGTATGATGGAGCTGAAAGGCTCCTGGTAGTTCTGCTGTGTGGAAAGTGCTGCTCTCTCTGTAGTTCTTCTGGGCCCTCCTCTCCTGTCTGCCATATTCACACGTTTTGTTCGCAGTTGCTCTGATTTTGGTCTGCTGTTCAGAGCCACACACTAAAAATTACCACTTCATCTTCTGTGCTGAATGCAGATGGAACAGAAGGTTGAGGGTAATAGAGCTGCAAGGGAGTCTCTCATTCCTTCCTCTTGTCATTTTTTTCTCCTCTATTTTAAAGCAGAGGAGGTGAAAATACAAATATGGCCCAAATGTTACTGCATGAAAGCTCTGGGGAGTATCATGGTGGGCACAGCATCCTGAGGGTAACCACAGCAACTGGGTGGGTTTTTGTGCTCTCTGCAGTGAGTATCAGAAAATGCCACTTTCTTGTCAAATGCAGTGAATTTATAACTATCTGCCTGGAACATACTTTGCAGAATTGTTCCTCATCGTTTGACACTGACTGATTTTAATGGTGTTCTATTAAAAAAAAGTATTAAAAGATTTTATAGAGAAAATAAAAGGAAGGGCAGCCAAGCCTCAGAAATAAACGTGTCTGATCTGATTGCAGGATCCGCGTTCGCTCCGTGCAGGTGTCATTCACTGCCTGATCTTCAAAGAATTTCAGAGAAAAAGGCATTAATTAAACCTCAAAGTAGCTCTTGTGCATGGATCTTGTCAAGAAGTAAACTGCTCTGCCAATGGGTCAGCAGCCTCTGTGCTGAGGTGGTTTCTTTCTCAAGTTAAAGGAATTACAGAAGGGATCACAGAAGTGGAAGCCAGGGCATCTTCTGACTGTCACCAGTTCCTCTGAGCTTTGTGGGTGGAAAACTTGCTGTTAAGTGGCCAAAGAGGGAGATTTCCCTCCAAGGAGTGATCGCTGGGATAGAGGCATCAACTTGTGTGCCTTGGGGAGCTGCTGCACTGGAAGCCCTGGCTGAAGAGTGAATCTGGTCATGAGGACTGGGCTGTACCGAGGGAGGGCCCCAAACACTCTATGTGGTTCTGGGGTTGGTGCTGCTCTGAGCTGTGTGAGTGAGGAAGAGAGAGGGCAGGGCAGGGCAGGGCCGCCCGGCTGCTGCCCCATGTTTCAGATGCGTTGCTTTGGCACAGCGTGTCTGACAGGGATGTTCAGAAGTGTCTGTTTCCCTGACAACCACGGCCGAACGGATGATTGGTCAACTGACAAATATTTTTAGGATTCAGCACAATTTATAGCCAACTTTCCCGGAGAAGAGGATGTTCAAGAAGACCTGAGGCCTCTTCCAGGCTGCTCTGCAGACTGTCTAGACTTGTCTCAACCTGACTTGGCTTTAGCTCAGTTCTGTTCTCCTTACAGGTTCTTGTAGCTCTCCAATCCATGTGTCTTTTCATTCGTGACAAAAAGAAACCATGGCAGAAGGTTGGAAGGAAATGATCTTAAGGTCCTTTCCAATCCAAACCATTCCATGATTCTTAGGCACACAAGTATGCATAGCCATGCTTTGTTCCTTTCCCTCACAGAAGTAGTCCCAAAATGATCATAGCAATATTACAAAGGGCTTATCTGACAAAGCTGCATTAAAGACATAGATGCCTTTTAATTTCTCTGCTATGGGATGAGAAGAATCATGTTGGTGTCCTTTTGTACATATGGAGCTGCTGTTCCGTGCATCTGACATGGGTACTAGGGAGGGCTGATTAGAATCTTGTGCTTTTGATGGAAAGTTGTACTACCCTCTGAAATTCATGGAAAAAGGGGCAAGGATATTCGTATTTGTGCATTGTTTTCTAACCTGCCCTATTCAGATATTAAGTTAATGTCTCTAAAATAGACTAAGTTTAGGGATGCTGCAATTCCCAGATTTAGGGAGGCCTTTGAGTCCAGTGCTCTTCTAATTGTTTAACTTTTGCATTACAAAATAAAGCTAGCAGTAACAAAACCCAGACTGATTTCCCCCTCCTGATTTCCTTTCCCTGCCTTGCTGTGACATTGTGTGTTCTGTGTTGTGCTTCTTTTCTTCTGGTTTTAACCCATTGGTTTATTTGCATGGCTCCGGTCGACCAAAGTACAGGGAAATTAAGGGATAAATGCGGAACGGTGTCTGTGTGCTGACTGGCTGCAGGATGATGAGAGCCAAATGAAGGGGGTTAATTGCCCAAAGCTGCAGCAGTGCTGGGGTACAGAATTGAGCAGCAAGCTTTGAGCTCAGGGCTGGCTCCAAACGCATGGGCCATCCTTCTTTTCAAGGCCATAAAGCCTGTGAAACCCCTCAGCACAGAGGAAGGTGAAGGGAGAGGAAGCTACGAGCGGGAAGCTCTGTAATTTTACGTGCTTTTTAACAGGAACATTGTTTTTTCTACCAGAATGCTTTGGCACAAGGAAGGATTACATTCTTGGTAAGAGCACAGTGCTCTTGATGTGACTGTTGCATTTCATATATTGGGTCAAGCTGCTTTTACACCTGCCTCAAAATTGAGCCTAGTTGAGAGAATATAATCACATTCTTTCCTTGCATGAGTCAACAAATAGATTTCATTAAGCAGGAGGAAGGAAGGTACAAAAAATTCCTCCTGCATGAGGCGAAGGAAGACATAATTTAAACGGTCTTCTGGGCTTTGAAGGGCATATTTGAACAAGTCTGTCTTCTTTCGGTGTTTCTACTTTTCATTTGATGTGTTTTAGTTTCTTTTAACTATCTGAAAGTTCTTAGCTGATCAGGAGCTCTCTGTGTTGGCCAAGTGGAAATGTAGCTGAGCAGCAGCACTGAAAGGTCATATTCATTAAGGGATGGAGCTCAGCAAAGATATCTGCAGTCGCTTCCTGCTAATAGAGTCATTCCCATAACAAATTAAAGCACAGCTCTGGTTTTGGGTGCCAAGAAGGCATTTGTGGAGGGTTCAATGTTCACAGGGAGTTGTGAAAATAAGATTCCTTTATTTGCTTTGTTGTCTCACTGCAGATGATCACTGGGGGATTTCTTAAAGACAGGTTTACAGCTCGTGTTGAGCGCTCACAAGGAAAGAAAACAGTGTTCTATATGCAAGGTGCCAAGCACGTGGAATTGGAGCTTCAGGACTGCAGATTTAATTGACTTTCATAACCTAATTTTGTAATAGTTAGAAATTGAGTCAGTGTTTAAATTTAATAATTTTTTTTTACATTGAAAAGTAAGGCTAGTTAGGGAGAAATCTATACTGGCTTGTCTCGCTTCTTCCAGTTAGTCTGTAACTTGCTGCCCCTGATCATGCAGGGATGTTTTTTCTCCCCCTTTTTCTCTCTCTTTTACACCATGGGATCGATAGAAGAGTTAGAGGGGTACTTGAGTTCCCCAGTGTCAGCTTGTGAAGCAGCTTTTATCACAAGATCACTAAATAGGAGCGTTGGAAGTTAGGAGCTGACCAGTGAGCACCAAAGGTGGCCATGGTAGACAGAAGCATTGGCCTGCACGGCCGCCTTCTGCCATGACCTGAGCAAAGCTCACCAGGCTGTGTTCTCAGAGGGAGCTTATTCCCTTCAGCAACAAAAAGGGAAACACAAGCCTCGGAGTTGTGTCTTTTCAGTTTTCTTGTTAGGCTCATAAATATGTAAATGAAATGACACCTTTGGGCATAAAGAGTATTTATAAGGAAGCCTTAATTGGAGGAGTGTGCTCATTTTCGGGATACTATTGCCAGATCTTCAGAAGAGTTTATGGGACTTTGGAGTATGAGTCCTTTTATTATAATCATCAAGAATTTTTAGCACTTTTTAATTTTGTTTATCTGCAGTTCACTGCCTAACAAGGCACTCAGGAGCTAAGGATGAAGTCAGATCCCCATGCGCCTGTTAACTGTAACACGTAGTGGCCTTGCTGCTGTGAGTTAGAGCCAAACCTGAATCTGGATCGGGGGTCCAGGTCAAGGTCAGTTGCTGCAGATTCTCCTTCCATCCCAGAAACAGCATTTTTAAAGCTGTTTTGTTCACTTGCCCTCTCAAAGAGGTTTGGATAATGAAATGCGCGTGCATAATTACATACAGTGGCAAGGAGAAAAGAAAAAGCAAGTGCAAGAAGACGGAGTGACAAGAACCTGCCCTGGAAGAGCAGCAAGCGCTGCAGCCCAAGGTGGGAGCCTGAATCCCCCTGCCACACTGGAATGAGAGATTCTAAGGGCTGTGAAGCACTGGAGCCTCATGACGCATGAGCAAGAACAAGGGCTGGTGGAAAAAGTTCAGATAAAACACGTGAAAAACTATTTTCCAATAGATTTTTTTGGAATTTCTCATTGTATCGGATGTTTTGTTTCATTTTTTTTGATCAATAGCATGCAAACCCCTTGAATTCTCTACACAGCAAAAATTCCAATTTTCAGTCAGGAATAATTACAATAGATTTTAATTTTAACCAGTGCTGCAGGGGATTGAGTTTGAAGTTTCACTGATACAAGTTGAATACTGTGATGGGGAGAGACGGAAGCAGAGCAGGAGTTGGGTTCTATTTAAAACTGTAGAGGATTAACACTTGTGCCTGCTGATTGATTCCTCTTGAATGTCAGAACATGAAAACTGTATTTTGTATTGATTTCAGAACCTGAAAACTGTATTTTGTCTTGAGTCTTGCCCTTCTGTCAGTGTTGTTAAAGGACACTGCAGTATGTTCAAAGTCCTCCTTTATATTGCTGCAACCCCACGGTAACTCACATAGATAGGGCAGTTTCATATAGCTGGATTTACCTTGATAGAGCCATGGCTGTCCCCCTAACAGGAGGTTTTGTGGGGCTCTGGCTGGTGCTGTGCTCTGCTCTTCTCTGTTTGCTTTGGCCGCCAGCATTTCACCGAGTGAAGGCAGTGTGCAGTCCTGCCTGTACATGGCACATCACGATGGTGTTGTGCAGCACGGATATGCCGGGATCAGAAATGATCACCTGATTTCCAGTTCAGGTGTTGATTTGACCTCTGAAGTCTTGAATGGCTTGAAATTTGGCTGGGAGATGACCCCTCTGCCATGATTACAGTCAGCAGGGAGCTCTGGCCTGAACCCTCCTGGTGTAAATAGGAGGGTGCTGCCACTGCAGCATGTTAGACAATTGTTGTCAGAATCCATCCTGGTTTCATCTGAGGCAGCAGTTTATTAAGAACCGGAATATGTTGCAAGATCAATTTATTCTGCTTGTGTTGAAATGAAAGGTTTGTGTTGCTTGAACTGGTTTTGATGCTCTTAATTCCAGATAATTATTTCCTGGAACAGACCTTTTCCCTGTAGTCATGTGGCTGACCCAGCTCGAGCAGGGGCTGGCTCTTGGTCATCTCAAGATGACTCTTCCAAAGCGGTTTTGTGACTCCGGTGTCACATCTCTTCTGGATGATATGTTATTTTGGGAGTCTGTTGGATTAAACATTGCTCATTGTGTTATCTTAGAACTCTGGGATATGTGCACACATATCTGTTTGTGTTGGGCTACTCATTCATTCCTGTATTTTTATCTTCATGTTTGCTGACAGGAGACAACTGATTCTACCAGATGGATGACTGGGATAATCCCAGCCTTGTTAGGCAGAACTTAGACTCTCGTAGAGGTGAAGCTGAGGTTGTGGTAATGGGTTCCTGGGTAGGTGGCCTCCCCTCCGGTCTCTCATTAGACCAGAGCTGAGGTTTTGCTTTCAGTGCACCCATTGCTTTTCAGTCATGGTTTTTTGCTTCTCATTGCATTTTCTTCCTCCTTTCATGTCAGGAATCTGAAGAGAAGCTGCTTTTCCTTTGACACTATTATCTGTGTGTGCTTCCTGGGCATGTAGCAGCTAAAGATGAAATGGAAGCATGTGTCTGAGAAATTTTCTTGTTGGTATTAATGGAACCAATATTGCATTTGAAGTGAGTAGAGGAACAATAATAGTCCAGTAGGGAATTCCGTGAAAGGAATTTATGTGGAAGGGAATCGATTACCTGCCTGTCCTTGCTTCAGAGAGAGCACTTGCTCATTTTGAAGCTGGAACTGCTACCTGTTGGATGTTTTTAGTTATATTCACCTCTTTTGATGAAGAGATGCAAAACTTTCCTTCACTTCCATGGTAGCTGCCCTTAGACTAGCACTTCACTGCTACAGCAGCTCATCTTTGCTCAACAGAAATCATCATTTGCACGTAGAATCCCAGGGATCTGAATGAGAAAACCCTTATGCCGTGAAATGATAAACAAGTTCTAATTTCTGAAGCCAGAGAACCAGCTAAAATACATTACAGCTGTGATTCTCCATTGCTGACAGCAGGGATTGGTCACGCTGTCATTTTCACACCTACCTGTATCTCTTGTAGCTCATATTAACTTCACTGCATATTCCTTTTTGTTCTGTCATTCCATTATCAGGAAAATAGCACTGAAAGGATGAAGTTTTACCAAATCAGAGCACAAAACAACACAAAAGCGCCTGTTTTAAGTAGAAAATAAGATAATCTGTATGCCGAGAAGAAAAAAGATGATTTATCTTACTGAAACCTGGGCTGGGTATCAGTTATTGGGTGGGTGGGTGTTGGTCCTTAAAGGAATGCAGAGCTCTGCTCCTGAGCTGCTGCTGAAGCCAGGCGATGAGAGAGATCGGAGTGTTCCTCCTCTGCAGCAGACTCATTATTTATGGATGTATCAGTCAGCTTTGAATTATAATTAAGACAAGCTCTTGACTCTGATTTCTCTTTAACCTGCATTGAAAACTGAACACAGTTCACAACGTGGTCTGAAGTGATTTATTAAGATTTAACAAGGATGTGGGGCTATGCCACACAGATTTGTTAGCAGGAAAGGCCTAGTTCTTGCTTTTTCACTTGTGCCTTTTGTTCCTGCTCATCAGCTAGAATTTGACATCCCTCTCACAGTGACTCCTGGGGCCTGTCATTGCTCTATCCATAAAGGCCACCTTATAGTCAAAGCCACTTAAACTCAGCTGGTAGAGGAAACACTCTTTGTTTTCCCTTGCTCTTGATGTGAAGTCCTTTATGCAGGACAAAAAATAAAGTCTGAAATCTGTGTTCTGTCAGAAAGATAATGATTAACATCCTGTTGTCACAGCTCTAAACCACAGCTCAAACTCAAAGGGCAATGAATAACATGAATAAAAGAAAGAAAGAAAGATATTATCTCAACTGCTGCTGTTCTGTGGCAGAAGTGACTGCAGCCCATGCTTTATCTTCCAGTGAAGTGCAGAGGCCAGAATCCTTCAGTGTTTGGTGAGAGACTCTTGGATTTAGGACTCTGATACTTTAATTCTTTTAGTTGCTAATTAAAACCTTGGTCTGAGCACGTATTTGGTGGATATCTGCAGATGTGATTGATGAGGACCCCTGTAAGTCCTTTGTGGTCACATCTCTCTTCCATCTTGGGGTTCTGTGTTTGCTGTTTTAGTAACTGGTTTAATGTCGCAGGTAGTCTTAGACTAAGGTAGACTTACTTTGTACCAGCCACCTTTAAAATGCAAACAAACCAAACCTAAACCAAGCTCAAAGCCCAGACCAAGGCCATCACTTCTGGGTTAGCCAGAGAAAGAAACAAATCCAGTCTGCTGGGGCCAACTTTAATTCAGGTCTCAGAATCCTTTGTGGCTCCGAGACGCTCATACAGACGCTTTGTGCCTCAGGGCTCAGTGTTTAAAGTGGAATGCTCCAAAAATGGGTGCTGGGAATATCACAAGGCTCTTAATTGATGGAGGCTGTACAAGTAGTGTCTTCACCAGCAGGCGAGTAGATGGGAGTAAAATGAAGGGAAAGGCAAAGGGTGTTTGGAAGCCTGTGTGTGTAAATTCCAACTCCTTTTGGATTTGGTTGCTTTTCCCAGGTTGGGGGAGGATAGCTGCGAACAGAATATGAATTGTAAATTCCTTTCAAGAACATTTACAACTCTTTTTCCCTTGAAGAAATAGCAACAGAAAGGTACCTTCTATAAATCTGATCTAATGGGCAAGATGCATTCCAGAACATGCAGATGTACTGCTTCATGCCTGGGGGAGGCACTGGGAATGCTGGAATTGTTACCAGGCCTTCTACTTACTCTTCTGTTATAGCAGTGATAGAAGAGGCAACCCTCAGTCAGCTTTTTGAAGTAATCTGTTAAGCACCATCTCCAGTGACAGGGGCTGAGTTTTCCATCTGTTCCAGCTCATGCAGGCTTTGGAAATGGGAAGAGACTGTTCTAGGGAATTTATCACAGTTAATCAGGAATATCAAATCTCATCACAAAACACTGGGAATTTGGGGTATTGCTCCTGAACCTCCTTTACGTTCAATATAACTTGGGGTTTTTGCAACAGACTGGCCTCTTCTGTGTCACTGGCTGCGGATGCTCCATCCCTGGAGACATTCAAGGCCAGGCTGGATGTGGCTCTGGGCAACCTGATCTAGTTGATGATGTCCCTGCTCATTGCAGTGGGGGTTTCACTAGATAAGCTTTGAAGGTGCCTTCCAACCCAAACCAGTCTGTGATTCTGTATTCAAAAGGAGGCATTGCTGTAATGAAAGTGATTCGTATGATGATATTTAACACTTCTAGGATTGCAAAGAAATTCTTTTTTTCCAGAAGGTCTTTAGGTACTTCTGGAACATTAAGTGTATTAAATGAGCTTTCAGAGATACCTTTTCCTCTTCACCCCAGAGAAATTAATCTGAATAGCAGAAAAGCAGGCTCTGTTCCAAGACACAGCTGACTCCTGTCCCATGGGAAGGAAAAGATCTGATATTCAGATGTATTCCCTAGAAAGATCTGCACAACTGGAGGATCAAAGGAATTATCAACATCTATCAAAGTAGATGGAAGTCTTGACCATGCCGTACACATTCAGATTTTAAGCAATCCTTAATTAATGATGGGGATAAAACATGGGATGGAAGATCCAGTTGAGCAAGAGGAAGTAAAGAAGCCAAAGCCACAGACAAAAAGGTGTTGCTGCACCTTGAGCTCTGGTTGGCAGAGAAGCGTTCTCTTTCTGGGGAGGTTGAAACGAAAGGTTAGCAAAGAGAAGTGGGAATTTCAGGGAACATTCAAAGTGAGATGTGGTGATTTGGGGAATGGCTTCCACTCAGGGGCATGCGGTGGGTCAGCTTCTCCCATCCCCACCCCTACGAGTCAGAAGTTCATGTGGTCAAGACTGTGTAGAGGAATTAGGGGGTAACAGGAGAATGGCTGAAGTGTCACTGTTGTCTGCAAGAAAACCTCACATACAGAGAGTTTGAGGTTGCAGGTAGTAAGAGTGAAGAGGTTTCTAAAGCAGTAAGTGATGCTGTTGGGCATCACAGTCCTTTTCTGATCAATGCCATGGCTGAGTTTTATTTCTAACCCTGGAGAGGATGTGTGTGCTGGGGCATCTACAGACTCCTGATAGTCAGGCCTCAGGAAAACAGTAACCTGTGCTTTCTAGATACCAGTTGTTACCCCTGACCACATCTGCTCCTGTCTTATGAGCTCCTGTCATTGTCTGTGAAGAGTCCTTGTAGCACAAATCCTAAGATCAGAGATCAGATTGTGTGTTTTCTGGAAGCAGTTGGGGTGTTGCAGTATGAGCATGGAAACAGATTTGCTAAGCAATGGGTTCACTGATCCATCTTTTCTTGTCACTACTTTTCCACACTAAAGCTTATTTTATTTACATAAAAGGAGCAGTGTTTATGATTTTTATGGTACATTAAACAGCAGTGCCTGTAAAAAGGAAGGTGATCAGTTTGTTACCTTGAGTTCCTGGAGCACTCGGTATCCAGCTCGAAAGACTGACAGGCAGTGACCAAACCCACAGCTCTTAGTAAAGGTCTGGTATGGGATGAGATCAGACTTGCTGGACCTCTCTCAGGGAGTTATTTCCTGAGGTGTTCATCATGAATTTTGCAGTCATGACCTGAAAACCTGTAAGAATTAGAGGGCAATCTGAGGAAATACGCTTCACAAATAAATGAGATTGCTCAGAACGTTTGGTTTCACTATGTGGAGAATAGGGACTGAGGGTACGGGAAAGGGAGAAAGATGCTCTGTGTTGAGAGTAAAAATTGCAGGTGCTAGAGGGTGATGTGACCTGCTGGTCTGTACCACATTTACCCACCAAGAAGCTCCCAGAGGAGTTTCCTGTTCCCCACAAGCACATCTCCTGTAAGTGTTCTGCACAGCCACCTTGGTGTCTGTGTGGGGAGCCTGTCAGTGATACTCCCCAGTTAGTGGAACAGGGACCTTTGAGGGGAACACAGACAACTAAGAACAGACCTTGAGCAGCTCTTGCTGAAGGTAGGGAGGATCTCGGCTTCTTCCTCATCTCTCCAGCAGCAGTCTTGGCATGGCACTTCGGAACCTGATTTTAATGTTGCTTTTTCCCTTCAGCTTGGGCCAGGAGTGGGGATGGTGTGTGGGAGGGGAGCTGTAGAACAGGCTGGAGATGGACATTCTGCAGCTGGGTCCTGAGGGGGTTTTAAGGATTTGCAATGTTATAAAAGATTTCTTTCCAGAACAGGAGAATTCCTGGAGAGAAATAATTAAGCTTCTCATAATACCTAATGCATTGGTATTACAAGACACTTCATCAGGGAACTAAGTTCCTGTCTCTTTGCACCATGTTTGCTTTATACTAATCCCATCCTTTGAGGTTTTTGCTGGTTGCTGCAGAGACCAAGAAGCAAATATGGTTCTGCCCTCCCCCTTCCTTGCTGTGACAGCTTCTGCAGGGAGCTCCATTCCTTCCCCTGAAGTAATTGCAATTGGCAAGGGCCACAAATTGAGTTTAGGATAAAATTTATGAGGTGCCTGTTGGGTACATGTTGTATCTGAGCTCAGGACTCAGCCAGTTTTGTATTCAGAGTTGAGGAGGAATATTTCCTTGAGGGTCAGGTGCCAATGATATTCCACCCTCCTTTGCAGCTTAGGTCAAGGCTGGAGCATTTCATTCCTCATCAACAAGCCTCCTGCTCCCACAAGCATCCTTGATATCTTCTGCCCCTTCTGCAATATTTTCTCTTACTTTGAAACATCAGTTTTGGTCTGGAGCCCTGTGTCACCTGTGGCACTTGTATGAGCAGAATGTCTGTGAGTTTGTTTGATTTCTGTTTTGTTATTGGCCTCAGGATTTTCAGGGACAAGCATTTGTCACCCCCAGACTCGTATTGCTAGTGTGGGCATCCCTACTGTTGGAGACCTTTCATATTCAGGACTGTCAGTACTACAGTGAGTCAGATAAACAACCTGAACAAACCTGTGCAGGTGTACCATGGGACTTCCAGGACCAGAAACCTCTCTTCTCCCTGTGTGCATGGGCATGGCTTCTGTGTTTTCAGCAAGAGAGCCCTTAGATGATGCTGCGGTCCTGCAGGATTTGCTGGAGCAGGTCAGCAGTGCTGGGTTGAGGAGTGCCTGCAAACCAGGGTATGGTGGGGATGGAGAACCTGGCTCTTCAACACAGTTGTCACAAAGGTGTCGCTTTGCATGTGATGGGAATAGCTGGAAACTAAAGCAGAGAGTGCATGAGGTAAAGAAAAGTGATCCCAACTGTTTGCCTTAATTTGTTCTGTTTCATAACTGTGTTCATGCTCCCTGTTTCAATAAAACCCATTTGCTAGCAGCACAGGAAGGAGAGGGGAGGAGGGAAGAGGACAGAGGGAGAAAGCAAAGTGGCTCCATAGAGTTGGAATTAGCATAATCAGGCAAAGCATAATAAAATGCTTTTCAGTGACAGCTCTTTTGCATAATGTTGTCTCATGGAGGTGTCACTGAGGCTCTGTGGTGGGGAAGGGGAGGAGAGGACCTGCTAACATGGGGGAGTTTGTCATTTCAACTGAGCCTTTGGCATTCTGTTCTCAACTCCATTTTCGGGAGTGTTGGTGGCAGGAAACACTGGCAGTGAGATGAAACTTGGCAGGAAGTGTCTAGATACTGGGAGAAAGGGTGGTCTTGGTTTTGGTGAAGAAGAAGGAATGAAAAAGCTGGTTTGAAGAGTACCGGCCTTCACAGTAATTGAAGGGATAAGGGCTTTTGCCTCACTTGTTAAAGGGAAGTTGATAAGTGCCATATCATAGAATCACACACTGGTTTCGGTTGGAAAGGATCATACCATCCAATTCCAACCACGGGCAGGGACACCTTCCACTCGAGCAGGTTGCTCCAAGTCCCATCCAACCTGGCCTTGAACACTG
>JAOEHY010009807.1:0-11892 GCA_025447955.1 Psilopsiagon aurifrons
TCGGGGCGCTCCCCAACGGGGGGGGGGGTGGGGGGGGTGGGGGGGCCACCTTCTCTTTGCTTGGAGAGATTGTCTCTTCGAACCATTGCCCAAGGATTGGTTCACTGTCCTCATCTAACACAGGAGGCAGGAAAAACAAAAGCATAATGTTATAAGCGAACACCTTATGCAAACTACTCAGCTTAGAAAAGAGTTTCAGTTTAAGGCATCTGCTTTGTTTTTCCTTCCCAAATCACAAGGCTAAGCACTTTAACACAAGTCCAACAAGAGCTTACAAGAAGTTATTTCCACTCTCTTAAGCAAATACTGCCAAATCCCAGGCACTCAGTCTTTAGTTTACACCAAAAAGCACAGTCAGCATTGCTTCTGCCAAACAGCTCTTACAAACTGGTTCACATTCTCAGCATAGAATGTCATTCCTGCCCAAGAAGGCAACAGCACAGTAGTCAGGTTTCCACTAAATCTGAAAGACAGTGTAAAATCCTGCCCTAAGTTGCCTGCTGCTATTACCTTGGCTGCTGTCCTCCTCAGTGCTGCTAAAATCATCCTCATAGTAAGTATTAGAATCAGTGGAGGCGCTTGCATCACTACTCATGGAGCCCTTCCTCTGACGCTGCAAGACACAAGCCTTGGGAGAAGAGAGGAACAAGTTTAATTTTAGGATGATGAACGGTAAGAATTTGAAAACAAGAGTAAATTCCTAACACTTCTTCATTTTCTTCCAGCAAATTTGTCTCAACTAAGTTATGAACAGGTTTTCGAGGCTTCTCCCCCTGAAGTTGTATTAAAAATACCACAGGATGGTGGAAAATAAATAATCTATGCCAGGCCTGTAAGCAACACTTCAAGTAATAGCTCTAACACAAAGCATCTGTTTCGAATGCAGCCTTTTCATCCCCTCCTAAACTTACAAATACCACTGAACTTACAGAAAAAAACCTGACTAAAACAAGTTTGTCAACTTTACATCTCTGAAAAAAGAGAGAGGCTCCAGTTGACAGCTTCTGAAAGAAGAATTCTAAGTTCTTAGCACAGTCACAGCTTGCAAAGTGAGAATTTTCCATGTGGATGGCACTGAATCGGACTGCCCCAGCCACAGAAGTTCTCCACCTGGTTCCTACCTTTCTGTAGGAAGTAGACAGCAAAGTCAGCAGCAAGTTAGTGAGTGGTACAGAATCTATCAGCCGCTGAATCCTCTGGATAGACGTGCTTTGAGCCATGATATCCAGCACTGCTGGTGGCCCATCGCTCTCCCAGCCCTGGAGGATGGCAGCAAGAAGAGAATTTAAAGTGTATTTCAGTGGAGAGGCAAAATGTTCCACAAGGATGTATATGCTACCTACATACCTTGTGCAATGCCTCCACTTGCAGATCTTGAAAGAGTGATGACAGCAATTTGATAGCATGATTTGCCAGCACCACAGACAGAACACCAAACCCTTGATGCCTACAGAAACATAAAGGAAACAAACCATACTGAGGCCTTTCTGTACCTTAAGGGCTTGCAAGAAATCCTTTTTACAAAGACATGTAGTGATAGGACAAGGGGGAATGGTTTCAAAAGAAAGAGGGTATATTTAGATTAGATATTAGGAAAAAATTATTCTCTATGAAGGTATTAGAAAAGGTTGCCCAGAGAAGCTGTCGCTGCCCCATCCCTGGCAGTGCTCAAGGCCAGGTTGGAAGGCGCTTGGAGCAAGCTGCTCTAGTGGAAGGTGTCCCTGCCCATGGCAGGGCTGGAACTGGATAAGCTTGAAGGTCCCTTCCAACCCAAACCAGTCTGGGATTCTATGATTCTAATTTCAAGGGGAGGGAGGGGAATGTATTGAGTGAAGAGACTGCTTTGCTAAATTGAAGACGACAGTGACTTCTTCCCAAGAATCAAGAATTGATTCCCTTTAATTACAACTGGGGATAACTTTAGAGACCAAGACTCTGCGGTAGCTGCTTGCTGGGCATGGCTAGACACATGGACAGTGATGACTTCAAAGAGGTATTTACATACCCTTTCCCAGGTCCTAGCTTGGGAGACCCAACGCCCTCCTTAGTGCGAGCAATAATGTCTCTGACACGAAGAGCAGCCAATGGATCTTTCTCCTTTCCCTTATCAGCCAAGGCCGTGGGGCTGAGGTTCAAGATGAGGAAGAGGCTGTTTAGCAAACACCAAGCCCCAAGCAGCTGGAAGTTCTGATAATGCTATCGTGCCAAAAATGAAGGGGGAAGGGGAGGAAAAAGGCATCAAAAAGACAAAATAGTGTCAATCCAAATGCCAAAATATACAAGCACAAAACCAGTGAAAGAGCTTCCCAAGATACAAATCTTACCTCACCCCCTGCACGGCGTGAGTTGCTGATGGCTTGTCCAATCATTTCATAGATTTCAAGCTGCAAATAAATCCAAAGCCATGGTACTATTTAAGTTAAGCTCCAAATGCAACTGTACTTTCCCCTCTACAATTAGCCACCACCTCATTACTTCCTTTGTCCGCAAGCCTAATGCCTAGAAATAACAGCTACGTATCGAACTCTAAAGAAATACAAACTCTATGCACTTCACTTGCTAAGAACGAAACAATAATCATGCTCTTTCGTCTACTTACACATTTCTGTACAATAGTAGCAGCATCATTTTCATAATCTTCTTCTTTGGAACTTGTTGACCCAGTTCGTACCTGCTGAGTGCTACCCACGTGCAGGATGGCCATGCAAGTGGCAACACTCACACCTGATTTAAAACAAGAGGTCATATTCTTACTATGAGCCAAACTCAGGACTCAATGTTCCTACTTTGCATATTGAACCAAGCAGTATCAAACATGCCCATAAACCTGATGGAGCAGGGAATACTCCATATTACAGCTGACAGATTAAAGATCTTTCTGAACTACCCCCAAAGGAGTAGTCTTACCCTATAGAAACACGAGAATAATTAAAGGAGGAGATGTTTTACCATGGAATTCAATGCCATTTTTAAAGCAATCTTCATACTCTACTCTCGTATCTCTTTAAAAAGTTACTCATACCAATTAAGCACTCAGGATGCTGGTGTATGAAACCTCTCCTGGGAAACAAGGTTGATTTGGGGGACATAACCAAGTAAGCTGAAGCCATAAGCCCTGCAAAAATACATTATGCTCTCAACATTTAAAGAGCAGAAATCACAGGCTATTAAAGAGAATGTTGAGTCCGTGTTTGTCACAGACACTGACAAGAACATTTGCATAATATACCAGAATTTCAGTGCTACTATAACAGTTTTCATCTGAACTCAGTCACCACACTGCTGCATGGCTTTCAAATTCAGAAGAAATAAAGGTTCTTGTAGGCTGACCCTCAAATGTGCAGGGAACAATGCAGAACAAAAGCAAGACTGACTTAAAGATCCAGAGAAAATACAGGAAATCCATTCACCTGCATAGAGACAGCTGAGAGCAAGAACAGTCACATCTTGGAGACGTGTGGGTGTCAGGGGCTCCAGTACAGGCAGAGACAGAGTATCCAGTGCCATGGTCACATCTATTACCAGCGAATGAAATCTACAGTAACGACACATGCTAAGGTTCAGCAATGCAATGTACACATCAAATCATAGAGTTAACTGGGTTGGAAAAGAGCTTTAAACTCATCCGGTCCAACCCTTACCCCTGTACTGCCAAGACAGCCACTAACCCATGGCACTGAGGGCCTCGGCTACACAGTGTATGAACCCTTGCAGAGACGGTGACTGCAGCCCTGCCCTGGGCAGCCTGTTCCAATGCCTGAGCACCCTCTGGAGAAGAAATTGTTCCTTAGCTCCATCTAAGCCTCCTGTGGAGCAGCTTGAGGCCGTTCCCCCTGTTCCTTGGGAGCAAAGACCGATCCCACCTCACTACAACCTCCTTTCAGGTAGCTGGAAGGAGCAATAAGGTCACCCTTGAGCCTTCTCTTCCCCAGACTAAACCCGCCCAGGTCCCTCAGCCGCTCCCCACCACACTGCGCTCCAGGCCCCGCACCAGCTCCATTGCCCTTCTCTGGCCCTGCTCCAGCACCTCAATGTCTCTCTTGTAGTGAGGGGCCGAGAACTGAACACGGGATTTGAAGTGCAGCCTCACCAGTGCCCAGTGCAGGAGGACAATCACTGCTGGACATCTGACACATCACAGAAGCAGCACATTAACTGATGCTGTGTAGCCACCACAGTTATTTTCTCTCACACAGTGCACCCAGCATCCACCAGAGGAGAACAAGGACAGACACTTACCCATTGCGAACAGCAGTGGCATCTGCCACTGTGGCTGGCATAATAAAGAACGAGTTGGCTGACACTGCATCCTGAAACCGATTGATGTAGCGCAAGAAGTAGGGGAGGTTCAGGCACACTCTCAGCAGCTTTTCAGAACCACCTACCAAAAAAAACCCCAGAAGTGTTATTTTTGCTGATCTGTGAGAATGCTTGTAAGAACAGATTTAATGGTCATCAGTAATTGACTTAATTATTCCTTGTGGTGAGAAAATATCATCACAGATGAGGTAACAGGATAAAGCCTAGCACATAAACCAGGTGAAGTTTTCAGCCACACTCATAACGGGTGTCACAAAGCTCTGTTTGCATGTTATGTGACACACCAGGTCTAATTCTCACCTCTTCAATAGTCCATCCCATAAGCTATTATCTATGGTCCACCTTATTTACCTCCCAAAACACAGTGACCGCATATAAATATACTGAGCTCATCTTCTCTGCAATGAAGAAAACTACATCACACCCACAACCTCCTTCAGCACGCAAATGAGTAAAACCTTCAGATCCTTCCCATTCAGAGCAGTAGGATGGAACACTGGAGAGACATTTCCTCTTTTACCCCTTCCCAGATCCTAAAAAGCTGACTCTCACCAAGTTCTTGCAGGCTGGCCACATTCTGAGCAATGAATATGCTTTTTGTCTTTGCTGCAGAGGTCTGATCTGTGGAAGCTTGATCCTCACTCTCTCCTTCCACCTAAAAACATTATGGGAGCATTAAAAATGCATGGTATTGCAGCAAGAATATACACAGGAGCAAGGTGCAGCAGAGCTCAAAAGAGCTACAAATATCACTGAATATCAGGGGCAATGAAACAACAAAACTACTATTGTGTTGTTTGCCACTTGTCAACATGCAAGTAGGATTTAAATACTTAAGAAAGGTTTTCTTTATACATGTGTACTACAAAACTACCACTGACTGCCCTCTGCCCTTTCCTGCACCAATGTTACTAATGCTAAAGTTCAACCCTATTCTAGGGCTGGCTGTTTACCTGTGTTTCCGGTGTGATAGATGGTGATGACGAGACTCTAGGGTTGAAAACTGAGGTCAACTGATTGAGGAAGTTCATCTGCACTTCTTTCTGTCTCAGTTCGGGGCTCACCGGGGAGGCAAGCTCCTTCTGGTCCTCTACTGCAGGGCAAACAGCAAAGCACCATTTCATACATCAAACCCACAGTATTTCTTATGCCTACCTCAAGTGCTTCAAGTGATATAAGCATAAATGAAACCCCTTACCATCAGAGAGGGTTTTAACAGTCTGAGGAAGCTTGGCTGACTTCATCATTGCTGTGAAGGTTATGATTTCAGTTCTATCCAGGCGGCTGCAACCCGTGCACAGCCCCTTTATCAACAGAATGAGGTGTTTCTACAAAGAAAAAGGCATCAAGTACAACTTAAACTCTCGATTCCAATTATTCCTCAATAGCATTTATTCTAAGCAACTGCATGAAGAGTACTGCACCTTCAGCTAGTGCGGCTACTGCAACATTCCAAACCCACTCTGATCTCATATCAAAGACATGGTATTAGTGGTATTAGCACAACTGCAGGTAATTCAGGTCATTAACATTGTCCCAGGTGCATGTTAGAAAAAAGCATCTAGAAAAGCACTCTTCCCTATGACACACTAAGGCTTGAAGGAGGTGACATTATGTCCCTATCACAGGTGACATTACGTGATCACTTCTCACATGCCTTTCCTCTTTGAAATAGATTTCAGCTTTCCCAGAATGACTGAAATACAACTGGGGAAATAATCCATCTTTAAGAATTCCACTGTTTTGTTCCAGGTTATTACACAAAACTAAACCAGACCACAGAAAAACACATGAGAATTAACCAAGACTTCAGGTCCCTTTCATTTCAGCTTGCTCACAAGCTGAAATTCTGAGTGAAGGACGCAGAGGAAAGATTCAGCACTCTACGGAAGCAGTACACCTTCACTAACTTTGCCTTATACAACATTATACTTTGGAATTAGAGGCTAAAAGCCATTTTAACACTCAAGCAGTCAAAATCAGCTCTCACCTGTGACACAGCACATGCTTCATCTGGGTTCTCAAGTCGCAGCAGTGAGAATTCAATGAGGACTTTACAAGCAGCTGCCACTGACTGCAACTGGTTTCTCGGTACTGAAAAAAAGAGATGTTTGTACTCAGCACAAGTTTTAAACTCATTCAGAGCAATGTGTTCTTAGTGCTATCAGTAAAACAGAGTGAGGTGCAGCATGGATGCACACACAAGCTACTGTGCCTAACACACAGATGCAATTATAAACACAGTCTCATTAAAATCTAACCAAGAAATGTCAGTAAAGCAGAGGTAACCCAGACAAGGTAATTTAGATGAAATGGCTTCCCCAGCAACACTACTTAATACTGGCAGAAGCACTGAAGAATATGAAACAAGTTGACCCAAACCGCTCTTTTTGCTGAAATTGACAAATTCTATCAGCCAAAATAATAGGAAACATTTTGAGTCACAAAGTTTAGATCATTAATTCCAACACACTAAAATAATTGCTAAAGAATAACCTAAAAATCCTGAAAATTTATTTAAACACTTCATTTGACTCAAAGTTACTTTCCCTAAATGAATGAGGCCAATGAATAAGCAACAAAAAGTCAGCACTGTCCAGTATTTGATGGCGAAATCCTCCTATTGACAAGTTTCCCTTTCCATCTGAGTTGACATTGTGCCAGTACAGAAGCCAGCAGTGCTGGTCTCATCTCCTCTATCTTCAAAGAGGGCTGGAGACAAAGGACAGCAGTTCCAGTTTACTTTTTCTACACCCCAGTCATAACACAAGAGCAAGAGAAGCAAAGGAGGGGGAACACTTACTTAGACCGCACACAGTAGTGATGTAATGCGTAGAAAGTGCAACAAAGGAGGAGTAAAAAGGCTCATATTGTTTGTCGTGGTGCAGGATTTCAGACTCACTGCAACAGGAGAAAAGAAGATGTGTCAATTGTACACAGCATGACAGCAGCACCACACCACACTCAGGATATGCTGTATCTATTCACAAATGTAAGACAAGATTGTTAAAATCACACATGCTCTCCAAAGCAAAAGTTTTGAGAGCGCAGTCCTTTCCCTTGTGCCCCATCTCTCATGTCCTCGGGGCTGAGTCCTACAGCAGCAGACGGATGACGGCATCAGCATCGCTATCCATGTGGGAAATGTAAGGACATCATTCCAACACTGCAAATGTTCCTCCTTTACAGATTTACAGGGGGACTGAGATGAGCTCTTGGGCAGAAGTTCTTCCTGTGAAGGTGCTGAGGCGCTGGCACAGGGTGCCCAGAGAAGCTGTGGCTGCCCCATCCCTGCAGTGCTCAAGGCCAGGTTGGATGGAGCTTGGAGCAACCGCTCCAGTGGAAGGTGTCCCTGCCCGTGGCACGGGATTGGAACTGGATGAGCTTTAAGGCCCCCTTCAGCACAAACCAGTCTGGAATTCTGTGATACACCATCGACAGCTCAGCCCCTTTAACTATGGCTCTCCCAGTTGATGTTTCATTGATCTTTAAGTTAGTCTAAACTCAGTTGCTCATAATGTTTGGCCCGTTTGTTCTGTAATGCTCTGTAGAATTTGCCAGGACCATAGCACTGGTGTTCCCTTTCTGTTAAGGCATGGAGTCAACTGGAGTTGAAACAGAAGGATCAAAACAGGCAACTGCATAATAACAACGAGCACACAAGGCAGCCTCTGTGACACACTGGGGAGTAAACACTTGTGAAGGTAATACACGGAGGAGAAAAATGCATCCCCTGGAATCAGCCTCGTGGGCAGAGACTTGGCACTTCAGACACTGGCAGCACTCTGCCCCACACACAGACCAACACAAAGCTCAGAGCGACTGAAAAGTCAACACCAACTCAAACCAAAAGTGAACACTGTAAAGCAAAACACACATCAACACACTGAAGATCAGGCCTCTAAGGTTTCTCCATGAGGCTTGCTGGCCATGGGTAACATCTATACACAGAAATGGCACATCAAAAGCTGCTGCAGTGTCATACTGCAGCCCATCTGCACAGAAAGCTGAGGATCACCACTCTGAGAACAGAAACCAAGGTTCTGCCTTTAATGTTTTCTGTGAGACAACTACGGGCATGGATATCTGCCTATTACATACTTAAACTACTTTTTTCTCATTTTAATGCAATGAGGAAGGTGGAAGAACAGATTAGACAACTCAACTTCACTACCCACTTCAACTTTACTTCTTTAAACAGAGCCCTCTCCACCTCTGGTGACAGTGATGATTTCTGGAGGGGAGGTGGGGAGCAGAGGGCATCAGCTAAATACCCAGCTAAACCCAGGACGCCCAAAGTTTGGCAATGAGCAGCACTGCTGCAGATCACAGTAGAACAAACCCTTGGCCCACCAGCACATGACGGTGCCAGCTTTGAGGGGGGGAGGGAGAAAAGGGCACACCATTGCCAGTCTCCTTCCCTTTTTCTATCCGAAGTCATTGTTTCCAGTCATAATGGGAGATATGGCTGAAACAAAAGAAACTTCAGAATTTATCATTGCTCCAGAAGAAATGGGCAAGGAGAAATACTCATCAGCTTTGTAGCTTTGATTTCCTAGTTAGAATCAACCAGGTTGGAAAAGACCTTTAAGACCATCAAGTCCATCTGTTCCCAGCACTGCCACAGTCACCATTAACCCCCTCCCAGGTCTCTCAGCTGTTCCTCATCACACTTGTTCTCCATGCTCTTCACCAGCTCCATTGTCCTCCTCTGGACCCTACTTAGCCTACTTAAAAAGCTGAAATAGAAAAGCAGCCATTATCAGAGGCTTTGCATGAAGATCATCAGCATAACACGACCAAGTTCCAACGTCTTGCTCACCAGGCTTCACCTCTCCACCTGCCCAGATCACACGGATAGGCAATGAGCCCAGAGACTGAATGTGCAAAGATGCTTGTGCTCTTATACTCAAACACTGATTTTGCTCATCTACCTCTTTATGCCAACTATAAATCAGCAGCAGTAGACGTATGCAACGTACATTAAAAGAACAAACTGGGAATAACACAGTACAGGAACAGTTGGCAGCTCCTTAACAACTGCTCTACTGTACAGGTCAAGCAGTTCAAGGCACAACACCCACAAGGTGTATGAAACCAGAACAAATTTGGGAATTCCATCTGGACTGGGCAAGAAGAGTCTTGGATCTGTTATGGTGGTGAAAAGCGGAAGGCATCTGTCAACGACCCATCAAGTCCTTGCAAATAAACATAAATAAGAGATAACAGCTTAAACTGTGATGTGCTAGAATGCTATATTGCATCTATAGTGAGATTCAATAACAACTTTAGGCTACTGTATTGCTATTTATTGCTTAACTAACTTCTGCTTCCCAGGGAAGCTCATTACTCACGCTAAGCGAGAAGCCTCTGTGTCAATATCAAATATAACCCGTCAGCAACAACCACCTCCTGCCTCAGTTCTGCTTCCAAATCCCAAACAGGCCCAAAATAGAGCCTTTATGTAAGGCAGCAGGCACAAGAACAACCTCTTCCTCCCAAAGACACAGCAGCAGGTGCAGGAGTTCTCCCTTGTGGAAATCCCTTCCCTGCAAACCAGCCTCACTGCACCCCCACAGGCTTTGTAAACCATGGTCCACTTCAGCTACATCTTTCTAAGCCGTTTCTATCATTTATGTCAAATCAGAGACCAAAGTCTACCAATTCTCGCACATACCTGCTAAGGGAACTCCAGGAACTCAGTGATACTTAAACTTCAAAATGAACTACAAGAGTTGTTAAAACAAATGTGTTTACTGGTTTATTATGGAAAGAACTGTGCTAGTGCTTTTAAGGCAAGTACCAGGAGGACGGTGCCAGACTCCTTCCAGTGGTGCCCAGTGACAGGATGAGGAGCAACAGCCATAAACTAAACCACAACAAGCTTTACCTCAACATGAACAAGAACTTCTTTCCATTGAAGGTGGCAGAGCCCTGGCACAGGCTGCTTAGGGGGGTTGTGGAATCTCCCTCTCTGGAGACATCCCAAACGCACCTGGACATGTTCCTGTGTGCCCTGCTTGGGGTGGCCCTGCCTTGGCAGGGGGCAGGACTGGATGATCTCCAGAGGTCCCTTCAACCCTCATGATCCTGGGATTTTGCTGTCATCACACCACACTTATTTGAGAGGAAATCCAGCCACTCTGCAGATGGTGTCAACCAACAGTCTCGCTGCAAGAGCCAACAACCATCTTCCAAAAATAACTCCAACAGATAACATATTTTAGATTAGAAATCTAAAGATAGATGATGTGCTCAGCACGGAAGAGCATGGCTCCAAACACAACAAGCTGGAGGTTTCTTCCCCCTCTCTGATTTGCCACGTTATATCAAGGCGTGAAATAAGAGACTTGTGCTCATGTTAACTCCTGCTGGTTCTGAATCACAGTGAGCATCAGGCACACAACTCCAAACCTCAGGGCAATGCTACTTAAAGGCAACACACTCCTGTCTCAAGTGGAAAGTGAAACCTTCACTGTCACTAGGAGAGGAAACAGACCTCTCCCAACTATCAAGGGAATCCACTTTAGTGTTCCTGTGTGTTCTGCCACTGCTGACACTCTAGTAATGACCTTTAGGCACACTGACAGTGGAGCTCTACAAGGAAAAGTGAATCTGTAATGGTCCCTAAATCACAGAATCATAGAATCAAGTGGTTAGGAAGAGAGCGATAAGGTCCCCAATGAGCCTTCTCTCCTCCAGGCTAAACCCCCTAGAAAATAACAGATTAAAAGGTCAGCCTCAGCACTGCCCAAATCACACCAATACTGAGCAGATTCTAGGTGACCACTAGTATATGAACTGCACAGAACACCAGCACTGACCGTATATCAGCCATTCCATACTGAGCACACCACCACAAAGCTTTACTTTATTAGCTTCCCCAGTGCAGTGTTTAGTTTGTGTTTCCTAACAACTTCATGTGGTCAGGGCTGTATCTCTGAGCACAACGTCGTGGCATTCACACCTAGTGTTTTAGGTTGTAAAATAAGCTGCAAGTTAAACACTCCTGCTCCGAGTGCAACTGCTCTGCTAGCAAAGGCAGGCTCGACTTGCTTCAGCTCTACTCCTCTTCAAAAGGCAAGCAGCGTCCCACGGGTAGGAACCCAAAGGAAGCCGGTGCCGCCGCACGTCCCCCCAAGACATGTCACCAGGCCAAGGTAAACAGCATTCAGGACACAGCCTGAAATCTCCCCTTGGACAAAAGCACAAACACCAGAGCCGTCCCGAAGGCTCTCCGCGGGGTGACCGTCAGACCCGCTTTGGCTGTGGCCGAGCGGCAGCCGGGCGTGCATCACCATCCCCGCTTATTAGGTCCCAAGGGCACCACCCCGAGAGCCTCCCAGTCCCCAGGAGACCGGGAACGGCCTGGGCGTGAGTAACTCTCCGGACACTGCCCGGGGCTCCTTCATTCGCCCCAGCAGCACCGCTGCCCCTGCCCAGCCCCGAGCGGGGCCGCTCGGTACCCGCCCGCCAGCCCCGCTTCCCTCAGCGCGACCCCCGAGGAGCTTCCCACCGGCGGGAGCCCGCGCTGAGGGGAGGCAGAGGCAGGGCCCGGGCCGCCCCCCCCCC
>JAOEHY010009808.1:0-11967 GCA_025447955.1 Psilopsiagon aurifrons
CCCCCCCCCCACGACAGCTCAGAAGAGAAAACCCTGTGCAACGAACATCTAAGGCTGCCCTAACTTCCAGACTCTGCAAACAAGGGGATAGCACAAATTGTGCAAACTCTGAGCGCAGGTGATTCTAGAGTGCAGTTCCTACTAGTGACTGTTACTTAAGTTACTTAAAGATCACACAAACAGAGGAGAAAATAAAGTATATGGGTTTACATTATCTTTTGCTTTTTAAGATCAGCTTCATTAATCCAGAAGATACAACACCGTCAAGGAAATGGTGGTAAACCAGAAGGACCAACTTCCCCTCCTTGAGACATAACAGAAGCAAGACAAACATTTGCAAGATAAGACATAGCAGGAAAATATAAATATGCTGTGCAACTCCTGCATTCTAGGAAAGAAGCAAGAAATTATGATCGGGTCACCCACAAGGGTTATAATAATCTCACAATACAATACTGAAGCAAGTCCCCAACTTGACAAGCAAAGCAACTGCTTCTAACTATTATTTTCCTGTATCTAAAGTTTGCATTGGAAATACCTACCACTTCTGAGAGTTTACAATACACTGAAATAATCTACTAACTTAACACATTTAGGTACTTCAGCTTAATGAGCACAAGACTTCATACTACTATGAACAAATCAAACCTTTAGGAGCAATCTTAGCACTAGCCAGAGTGTACGTGTTGTACACACATGTATATACACTTGCTTTTCCGTTAATCCTGCCACTTCAGAAGGCAGCTAAAATTTCAGCACAACCCTTCCCAAATGAGAGGCTGCTAGCTACAGAAAGTTATTAGCTTCAACAACAAAATAGCCCACTTACTCCTTTCTGGAAAGATGTACGGAAAAAAACAGTGGAATATCCTGAGCATACAAAATGTATGATTGGAACCCAGAGCAGCAAAAGGTAATTAAAATGCTGCTCTGTTTGTTGCAGTGTTACTTCAATATGCAACAAGCTGACTCTGCAGTTCTTGAATATTATTAATACTTCAGACTTGTCCCAGTTATGAATGAGGAGAACTAGACAAACATTCCCAGAATTTTGCCAACGTAACAGAGTAGAACAGCTTTTGCTATTAATCAGAACACCCCTTTTTTAATAAAAAAATAACAGGATTGTGTGGTTTTAAGCTACTGCTTCTTACACTCTTTGACCAAGAGAGGTATACAGGTAGCTGCAGGTCTTACGATTAGAAACAAGTTCAACTCTCATTGACCACACCAAGATCTACTCCCAACAGAGACAAGAACTCTATTATACTTCAGAAAGCAATTTGTATTCTTTTGATAACTATTACTGAAAGAATTTAATCCATTTAAACACACTACAACAATTAAATGATTAAGTTTAAGAAAATCCATTCTAACAAAAGCTACACAACTGTCGCCTTTTCCCTGTCCGACCACAGAAGGGAAATGGTACTGATCATTGAGAGGCATGGTTTTTGTTAGAAATTTGGTAAAATGTGAATGCTTAAGGAATTATTTTAACAAAGTGGACAAAAAAAAAATCTAGAAAGAAATCAAGTTCAATGAAAGTTTTAAAACAGAAAATGAAACCTGACAGCAGGTCAAACATCACTTGCCATTTTGTATACTTCAACTCAGTTACAATACGTGTATACTGCACTGTACAAGAATAATGGGACCAGTGTTAAGACTACTACAGATTCATCAATTTTTCCTCTTATATTACAGTCACATGCACTACCCACTCTCACCACACATTTAGTTTTTTCCAGCAACATTTAGTGTGGCACCGGCAGAAACTACAGGCTGTTACATTAACTATCCCACCTACAAACAACTCTGCCTGCCCTGCAGCAAACAGGCTAAAACCTTAACTCTGCATGGGAGCTGCAGCTTCAAATCCTCATTGGTCCCTCAGTCCAAGAAGTTTAAATACACATAAGGCCAGCAGCAGCCTTTGCCCACTCCCTACAGTATCTGACCCATAACGTGGTTAGAACTGCTTAAGTTTTCCAGCCATCTGATCTCCCTGTTTTCCACTAACATACTTCATTTGTCTCAACTAGAAGAGCCATGTTCTGAGACACAAGTGCCCTGAAAATTCACTTAATTTACTCATGGAATGGTTAGCGATGGAAAGAGCCTTCAAATGTTATATAGTACACTCCCCACCACCACCACAGGTAGGGCCATCTTTCACTAGACCACATTGCTCAAAGTTGCTTCTAACCTGGTTTTGAACACTTCCAACGATGGAACATACACAACTTCTCTACGTAACCTGTTCCAGTGACCTCTTCCTTAGGTCCAACCTAAATCCACCCTCTTCCACTTTAATCTCCTAGTGTTGCCTGTTTTCACTGTAAGTTACTCTTTCAGCAAACACACCCTTTGACAGATATGAAAGCAAAAGTCCTAAAAACTCCTTACTGCTGAAGCACCAAATAGGTGACCACAGAACAAAATGCAGAAACTCTGAAGGTACCAGGAGCAGACACATACACAATTACAAGCCTCCAAGTTTTAAGAATGTATGAAGACTGAACTAGAGTTTCATGCTGAACTGGAACGAAAAATGGGAAAGAAACCATAGCCACAGAAAGACACTGCTTTAAGAGGAAATCTAGAAGGCTACAAGATATTTGTACTTCCAGAACCAAATACCCTTACACACAGGCACACATTTTTCACTCATTACCTCTGCTCTGACCAGAAAGCAGTTTTGCCACAATTCCCTTAGACCCTCAGCACCGCCTAGCTCTTACATGAGACTTCAAAATAATTCTCAAGACACTTAACCAGCAGTAAAACTACTCTTTTGCAGGTGTGGGGAACATGGCACAAAGATGCAGTAGTCTGTCCACAAGCATCTAGCTCAGTCAGTAACAAACCCAAACAGAACCTGTATTTCCTGAATCCCAAATCCACAGCTACCCCAGGAGTCTCACTGCATTCTCTCAAGTTTGGACCAGTATCTTTGTCTCTTAGTTTTCCCAATCAAATCACTCCAGTTCAGCTTTCCATTTAACTAGAAAAGCCTTAAGGATGTTCTTCCGAATTGAAAATACAAATCTGGATTTAGTCCAAACTTAGTTACTACTTCAAATTAATTTAAGTCTGCAATTTTGTTATACACTATAGTCTCACATAGTGGTACAGCCTTTTTTCCTGCATTTTAGAAACTATTTCAGCAGCTACAGTAATGAACGCAACCCTTGAAGCACTTAGAGCAATAAATAAACAGAAACAGTTCATTTCATGTGCCAAAGCAGCCTTCAGAGATGCATTAACTTAATTTCCTCAGGACGTTTTGACAGATATGACACAGCTTCAGCAATCAAGCCTCACTTCTACTTCATAACTAGACAAGAGTAGGCTGCTGGAGGAGACTGCCCCACAACCATACAGCAGTCATGTACATTGGTTTTTCCCCTCCAGTCACCTAACAGACTGGTAACAACATGGGTCTGCTAACAGTACAGAGCCCTACCTCAGTGGACTATCATTAATCTGATAAAGCAGCAAGATTACCTCTTTTTATAGAAAATAAGTGGAGAGACTATGAGTTGAGTGTTCCTCAGCTGAGATATTAGGTTTTCTCCTCTAACCCAAGAATGACTCTCAGACTGCCTCTTCTAAAACCCACATAATGACTGATTCTATGCAGCTTACTCTAGCAAATAAACTCAGCCCTGCCTAATGACAGAACAACAGCATTTACATTTCTGCAGTAGCACCAAATTACCAGAGAAATATGCCTTGAAGGCGGCTTTTAGTAAGTAAAATGGATATGCAGCTTCTGTCCTTCAAGCTGGCAGAGAAAAACTTTAAATTATTCAATAGTATCAATTTTTCCAGTGTATGGTTAGATTTCTGCACTGAATACTGGTCTATTTCAAGTGTCCATCTTCTTGGGAGCGAGGTGAAGGCAGAAAAGAAGAAGGCAGAACTTTTTCATCCATCCAAGATTGTAACACATACAGAACATCCCAAGAGGTAGGCAGACCTTCAGAATCACGTACTACTTGTGTATGCAATACTGAAGCTCAGGCATGAAAAGGACGATATTACGTCCACAAACAGATGTGATGGCCATTCTGTCAACCAAATGTGTTTCTAGAGTCCATCCTCAGCTCAGACCACATAGCCATTCACACCACATTCAGCTTCTTCACCTTCGCCTACCTCTATTTATCACACCTTACTATACGCTTGTGGATTCTTAAAAATTAAGCTGTGCTTATTATGGCTTTTCCAGCTGAAGATCTTCATTAAGAAGAGATTACAGAATATAACAGTACCATATTTATGTTCTCACTTGAATCTGCTAGCTTTCCTTTTACATACAAATTAAGAAACACTCAACAGTCTTAGTTAAAAGCAATGAGTTTTTTACAAATTTACTTGCATTTTCTTTGCAAAGAAATTACACTACTAAGCACAGGTATGCGGTGATCTAAGAATACACCGTAAGTTTTAAAAGCTATCAAAGATTTCCAGGTAAGTCAACAGAAATCATGTATTAAACTCCCTTCTACAAAAAAAAGAAGGAATCCTGTAACTGCACATATTTTGAAAACTGCCCTCTGACAAGACACTAATCCAAATCTGGCAATTGTTCTTCCACATACAGTTCTTTCATAGACACCTTACAGGAACTGCACTTCGCATTCCTGCAGGTGTGACACTACTTGTCAGCTATGGGAATCCCAAACAGCCCCAAAATGCATCTCCCCTTCCAAAAATCTGTCAGGTCTTCAGATTAATATAGTAACACAAATAGTTAGCTAATTAAAACTTGATAAAAAAAATTCTTACCCAAATACTTTCTTTAAATTATTCCTCAGAATACAGATTATTCCTCAGAATTGTCTTCCGCTACATTACAATACCTCAAGTGGGATATAGCCCTAGAGGGCAGGTGGGCCCAAGACTGTTGGTTGACAGTCAAGGATCAGCTGCTACAAGTTCAAAAGTAACTCAACACAGAGCATTTTTTATGGGGGCATCCTTCATCCCCATAGGAAGAAAGGGCAGTTGTGGTGTGCTGATGGCTTTGGCCTGACAGCCAGGGATGGGTAGGAGAGCTTTGTTTGTGTGCTGAGGACAAAGGAAGACAAAGCTGACACATCTCCCCTTGTTTCTTGCTCCTCCGGGCTTTCGCTTACATGGTTTGGTCATTCTGGTGTCCTCAATGTAAAAGGACATGGAGCTGTCAGAGCAAGTCCAGAGGATCATCAGGGACTGGAGCACCTCCCATATGAAGATGGGATGAGAAAGTTGGGGCTGTTCAGCCTGGAGAAGAGAAGGCTGCATGGAGACCTCAGAGCAGCCTTCCAGTATCTGAAGGGGGCCTATAGGGATGCTGGGGAGGGACTCTTCATTAGGGACTGCAGTGATACGATAAGGGGTAATGGGTTCAAACTTAAACAGGGGAGGTTTAGATTGATATGAGCAAGAAATTCTTTACTGTAAGGGTAGTGAGGCACTGGAATGGGTTGCCCAAAGTGGTAAATGCTGCATTTCTGGCAGTGTTGAAGGCCAGGCTGGACAGAGCCTTGGGTGACATGGGTTAGTGTGAGGTGTCCCTGCCCATGGCAGGGGGGTTGAAACTAGGTAATCTTAAGGTCCCTTCCAACACTAACTATTCTATGTTTCTAAGTTGTTAAATGCCTAGATGTGAAAGTAATTGCTGATAGAGAGCCCTGCCAGTCACTGAACACAGATAGAATTACAGTTTGATTAACAAATCCAGGTTTATAAGGAGGTCATAAGTTTCAGAGACATGTAATACAGAAATCTGCCCTAACCTTTCTTTATGGTTCATTACATCCCTGAAGTGCAAAGTTATTTTATACTACTGTAATTTTTCTATCCATTTGAGTTTCCAAAATTCCAACAAACATGCGATTTAGGGGATACATTCATTTGCTTATTCCCTCTCTTCCCAACAAAGAACCTAAAGGTACATTCTGAAAAGCACGATAAAACTCCTACTTTTTATACTGTTACATACCCAGCAAGCAAAATAAAACTATAAACTTTAACATATTTTCTACCAAGAAGTCAAATAGACTGGCAATGAACTGCTTGTTGTGACCTAATACTTAATTAAAAGATTAAGAACACATTCCTTTCTCAGGGGGTACACAGCATAAAGCTTTTCTATCTTTTTTCACCAGATGCAATTTTATTCCAGATGATTAATAGTGATTTTATTCCTATAAATTTCTTCCCCTACTACATGTGCCTCCTATATTTCTACGTCAAATTATTACATATTACTGTGCAAGGACACCACATGATGGTGTTAGTCATTAGGGTGGATCCCAGTGTGGCCTTGCTGTATCAGAAAAGGAAATACATATGCTTGAATAATTACTATGCAGAGTGCTTATAAACTAGGAATATAGTTTTATTTTAGAGTTCAGAGCTGATGGGCAAATTACGTTGAACACATAAGCATATCTCCATGTCTAGATTATGTTCAGTGCTAACACTTGACACAGTACAACTGGTAATACACATACACTCAGAAATATAAATACCCAAACCCAGCCTCCCAAACTCGAGCAATAAATCTCACCAGTCATTTCAGCCACAGCTTCATCTGCTGCTCATCTAGAGACATTGAACGGACCAAGCAAAAAATACACACATTAGGAAAGGGCTTATATCAAGTGTTTCCCCATAGCCTAGTAGTTAGTTACCATGAATGCTGATCTCCAGCAACAAAGAGCAGGTTAACTCGGAGCTCACAACTCTTTATTACTAGTTTCCATAACACAAGATACCAATAGCTAAGCGGCTTCAGTATAACCATATTCAGACCACCTTCCAGCAGAAGAATTGACCACTTCTTGGATAGGACTCATGTTCTTCCAATTTAAAATGTTACTGCGATGTAACAGTTTCTGATACAAAATGTAGCTGAGAAAATACAAGCTCCGAATTCCCATTTGAACTGAGTCAGCTAGTAAGAAACTATAACAACTGCTAATGGAGAACTGTATTTTGACCCCCTCTGCTTTCCCCTTTTAGAAAAGAGTATTTAAATTCAAACAATGATATTCTGTTCCGTCTTTTATATACTTCCGTGCTTCAAGTACATAGCAAGCTTAAAGGATTCTGAAAAAAACTTTCAGGCTTCGGAGAAAAATAAATAAACAAACCCCACAATCAAGTCTGGGCATACAAACTCCTCTTTCAAAATATTCCAAACACAGGAAAGACAGTATTTCTTAACATTTAAGAAAATGCCCTCCCTATACAAGCAAGCATTTGGAATAAATTTGATCATTTAAGAGATGGAGAAAAAAACCCAATGCTCAGCTCCTCTCAGAGGCCTCAAAACAAGACTACATTGACTACAAAAGGTCACTAGGAACTCAGAACATGAGCTTATTCAAATCAAGTCAGAGGGTCAAAGCATTAAGCAATGCACTTGCATTCCAGAGAGGATTACCTACCTAAGTAGTTAACACACACAAAAATGTGAGCTCAGGCTTGTATTGATCAACTGCAACCCCAGCCATGGAGTAGTACATGCTGTGAGATCAATAGCTACCAGAGCAAGCAGATACAATAGAGGGGAAGGGAAACCAACCTGTCACACACCCTAGGAGTCCTACTTTTTCAAACAGAAAAGCTATTTACAATTTGTAAACAACCTTTCTCTGCCTTTCCTTAAAATAATAGTTTTCAAAAACACCTTCCAGAGCTTCTCAATTACAGCTCTGCTAGACCTTTTGCACACTGACATTGATCTGAATCTCACTGATCAGTTTTAAATAGACAGTAATACCTTTATGTAGAGATCCTTGTAAAATGACAGCTCAATTTCTGGAATTTAATTGAAGAGACTGGGAGTGATCATGTTAAAAACAATGCTGGAGAAAGCCAGACAGAAGTTCTGTTTAGTAAGTAAAACTAAATTTCTCACAGACCAATTCACAGAGATGTTCAACCCAGTACCAATTGTAAAATACAGGAACAGGCTGATGTCAAGCACTTATAATACAGAAGCTGGACATTGACAACAATACAGTATGTCATGAATAAAATCCCTGAATTCTGTGGAAGAAACAGGAAATCATAAGTTTGTACAATTAAAAAGGAAGATGAGTAAGGCGACAGCACTTTTGCCACCAGCACGCCAAAACAGTTCTGGCTGATGGCATGACAGAGGTAGATGAGGTGGTCTCCTGGATTGGTCTAGAAACCTGACTCCTATTCTATTAGAGATTTTGGTCTCCAGGAAAACAAGTGCTGTGCATTGCAAAACATCATGTGAAAAAATGGATACTGAGCTCTTTTATGTGTTTTTGATGATTTTTCACCATTATCCACCAACATAATCTGTGCACTATCTTCTAGGTATATTCCAGCATATTCCATATATACCATATATATTCCAGCACATTGTGTACACTGATCAGTGTACTCTTAAAATATTCTGGAAATTTAAGTTCAATTTATTAAAGAGAAACTAGCATTTATTAATTCACACGTTACACCTGAGATTTCCTTGGTTTTGCCTTTTAAGTTTCTGGTACTTTTGTTTCAGCTTACACTTGACTTATGCAGTGTCTGACCTTAGTACAAGCAATTTCTTCCCCGTCTCTTTTGTTCTGCAGCACATTCACAGGGAGAAAAGAAAAAACAGTCAAATTTGCAGGCCAGATACAGCTGGTGAGGCAATGAAACTTTGATCACTTTCAGTTTTGGTTTTGAGACTAAAATCACAAGCTTGCAACAGGTAAGCTCAAAGTCTACATGCCTTCTCGCCCCTCCATCCTTAGAATTAAGATTTTGCCTAAAATGTTTAAGACATTGAGTTGCAATAGTGAACTAAATAGTCACTGCTATTTTTGAATCACAGCTCTGCATGTACAGAAAACTGAAGTCATTAAGTAGCAGTACTTCTGTGTTACAGCAACAAAACATGGCCTTGCACATGGCCCGGAATACATCAGTTCAACTCTACTATGCCCCTACCACATGTACCATCTGAGCCCTTTTCCCCTTCAAAGCCAAGTGCAGAGCTGTACACATAGCTCTGATCTGTATGGAGAAAATAAGAGGAGGCAGTCAAAAAGCTTTTTCCCTGAAAACTGCTGTTGCAGAGATGCTAGGTCAACCCTATGAATAAAGCAGTTGCAGAAATGCCTTTGCACAGGGGCAAAGTCCCATGCTCTGAGGATGATAAGGGAAAGAAGGCAAGAAACAGGTGTGGCGAATTCCAGTACTTCTTTCTTCCTTTACATCCCAGACTACAGCTAGTGCTAGATGCCCCTCACCAAGCTCTCACAAAAGCCTCTTGCCCTATAACAGCCTGTGAGCTACAGCATGCCTTCTATCAGTAGTGCAGCCTCTGAAGTTACACCACCATTCACAACTCAGTTTTCCCTTAATTTGACAGTACTTACATGTCATTCAGAAATACCCACCTCAAAGTGTTTAAATTCAACATGAATACATTAAGTCCAGGATGGCAGCTGTATCAGTTGTACAGCCATGTGCCAGAGGCTACCTGCTTACTTCTATTCTAATAAGGCAGCATCAGTGTTATAAGATTACTGTAGGCTACTTTTTTCTGAATCTTTAAGTGATGTGAGGAATAAAAACACTTGATAAGGGGATTACTCATTTCCAGCTATTGTCAGCAATCCTAGCTTTCCCTTTAAAATGACAGATTGAGCTATCATAACTCAGTAAGACAGCTCTTGAATTATGCTGAATAGTTTCGCAGAAGTGCTAAACGTTCTACTTCTAGTAAGCATGAAGATAAACACAACTCGAGGCGTTATCAGGAAGCTAGAAACTACAAAACTGAAGTATTATTACACTAGTATATACACCCATGGTATGGCTGCATTTCAAATGCAGAGAAAGAGATGATCCTCTCTGCTATTCAAAAGCAGAAAGCCTCACTGGAAAAGATCCCAGTCGTAATTTGCATAAACAGAAATGTGAAGGGCTACAACCCACGAAGTAAGTAAGACTTTGGCTTTTCAGCCCACAAGATGCAAGAAAAAAGTGAACAGTACAATTCTAAAGTGACCAGCGGCAAAGGCAAGATAAGTACTATGGTCTTCACAACACAAGAGACAGAAATTAGCAAATTACCTGACGGCAGGCTTGATAAAAATCACACACACACACACAGAGCAAAAGCAAACATTTTGCTCCTTCACAAATTTAGTTACTATGGAAAGAAACTTACAAATACCACGGCCCGTTTACTCGGATCTCAACAACGATCAGCTCTCAGAAGGTGAAAGACCATTATCAAAGACTATTAAGCACAAAGGCATTCCCTTGACTGAGGCAGCCCCGAAACTGCTGGAAAGCGGGCGAGTGCATGGAGAAGAGCATCACCCCCTCTGCCTGACCCCCCTCTGCTCGCCGGGACCGAGCGGCAGGACTCGGACCCTTCGCGCAGACTATGCGCGATCTCATCACCACTAACCGGTACTCTCAACCGCGGTATCGCGACATCGCCAAGGCGGAGGAAGGCCACACGCTGAGGCAGCGCCCACAGGCTCGCTCCCGTTCATAACCGGTGGAGCGGCCCTCGGTCCGCGACCCCTCCAACCCCCCCCGGGACCCCAGCAGCCTCGCAGCCACCCCGCCTGGGCTTCACATACACCAAACCAAGACTGTGGCAAAAACAGTCCTCTCACCCCGGACGACAACAAGCGGCGGCAGGGCGGAGGGCCCGGTTAGAGGCCGGCTGCACCCTTCCCCTCCCAGGCCTCGCTACGAATAGGACCAACACACTCCCTCCCGCCTGCCCTCCTGGCCCGGCCGTTACCTGCGCGGCGCCTGGCGGCCCCCGGCTGTCGGCACCGTCTGCCCCCGCGGACCACTGCGCACCGCCCGCCCCTACAACACCCGCTTGGCACCGCCACCTCCGGCCTCGCTGCCGGGCGACGCCATCTTGTCTACCTGCCCTCCGCCTCGCCTCCCGGGCGACGCGCTAGCGTCACGACGCGCTAGGTCATCCGCTCCCCAGAGGGCCAATCCGGAACCGCTCCGGGTGACGGCGTCACCGCGGCGGGGAGAGGGGCGGGGCGATGGCTAAGGGAGCCACGCCCCCGCCGTGAGGGGATGGCGGGGGTGGAGCCGGCGGCGCCTGTGGCTTTCTCCGTGTTTCTATGGCTGCCGCTGCCTCAGCTTTCCCGGGGCTCCTTCATTCTCTGCTGCTCCTCTCCCACTTCAACAGAGCCATAGGGTCCCCCGGGGTCTGGATGAAAGAGTCGAGCCGGGTCTAGAGGGATATTTCACGTCGTATTCCTCAGCCCCTTCCCTCAGCAGCCATGGCCGACTCATCCCCTGCCGTCATCGCCTCACTAGCGGCTGTGCTCCCACCCAGCACCAGAGAACGGCGCTTCCCTCTGACAACGGATTTACTACCGGGTTTTCAGCCTTTGGAGAAGGCTTTGGTCCAAAACATGGGGGTTTGGTTCAAAATGCAGGTGGTGGTTGTATGTGTATGTGAGGGAGGGTGTGGAGAGGAGGATTAATGGTGGTAAATCATGGCTGAAAACAGCCAAACAAGAATTATACTTTGGGGTTTTATTCCCTGGGGAAGGTGGAAAACCTGTGGCATTATTCTTTGGGTTTGGTTTTTTTTTCTCTTTGGCTTCTCACAGCACCCTTCTCTGAGGTTTCCTAGATAAGCCCCCCAAAACAAGTCATAAAATAAAACACCTTTATCAAGACAGTAGTACCTTGACTCGTTTCATGTCACTCAAGACACTGAACAGTTTCAAGCTGTCAGCAGCTGACTGGACTTACAGCCTTTCTGCACATCATGGAATCACAGAATAGTTAGGGCTGGAAAGGATCTTCAGATCATTCAGGTCCAACCCCCCTGCCATGGGTGGGGACACCTCACACTCAACTGTGCCACCCAAGGCTCTGTCCAACCTGGCCTTGAACACCACCAGGGATGGAGCATTCACAGCTTCCCTGGGCAACCCA
>JAOEHY010009810.1:0-14992 GCA_025447955.1 Psilopsiagon aurifrons
CAGGAGCAGAGGGAAGAAAAAGGGGGAAGTGAGTGAACAAACTGCGTGGCTGATTTATGGCTTAAACCACGGCACCTGCAAAGCTGAAAGAATTAGCTTTGGGCTGGTAGAGGTGAAGTGCCAAGACCTGAGGATAGCCTTTGCTAGGAAGTAGTGTTATTGTCTTCCTGGAAAAGGGAAAATGTGCAAAGACAGGCCCCTGCAATGGGTAGCCTCCTTGTGTCACACGTTCCTGGATAGCCTGCAGAAACACTTTGATGTTTTGCAGGTTTTAGTCTTTATACTTGGATGCCTGGGGTGTTTAACACATTGCCTCCCAACTTTTGCTATCCTCAGGTTTCAGGAGATTAATTCCAGCATTAAAAATGAGCAGTGTGAGCAGCCTACAGGCTCCCCAAATGCCCTCTTCTTCCACAGAATCCTCAGTCCACCTCATCTTCAGAGAATACTACTGTTTCCATTTTTAGGAATATGTAAAAAGCAAATTATTCTGAAGCTATTACATATTTTGTTCTTATTCCAAGTGCTGTCTTTGATAGCAAAAGGTCAGCAAACAGAAAGTGATTTGAATTCCTTCCAGTGGATGGAGGAGCAAATGCGGACCTGATGTAATGAAATACTGCATGTGATGCCTGCATTGAGTGCAAGCAGTGAGGAAAAAGGCTTTTCAAGACCTTTAGGACACTCTTTCCCCACACCCCTCCTCCACTCCCAATAAGCCTGTGCCTCATGCAAGATTTATCGCTTGCCTGCCTCATTGTAAGGAGCTGTAAAATATGCAGCCCACTCTTCAGATATAGTCTAATGTTAACAGATGCAGAAAGACATGTGGCAGAAGAAAAAGAAACCATTTGGTAGAGTTGATCTTTATTGCTATGGTTCAGCAAAATATGTCTGAGGGAAGCAAGAATGGCCCTTTTGAATCATTTCTTGCATTTATTATACAGCCTGTGGGAGAAAGGAATGCTCGAGGCAAAATTGCTGCACAGTTTCTTGTAACAGTGCCTGCTCTGTCTGTATGAGCTGAAGAGCTTGCTCATGTAGGAGAGCCCAATGTGATTGCATCCATTTCTTTCCAAGATTTGTCCTTCTGAAAGTGTCTTTTGACTTGAGTACCTGGTCTGAGATAAACCAATTTGTCACCAAAAAGTTTGATCATCTGCTATGAGAAAGGACAACTGTGGCACAGGGTGCCTATTCAGATAGCAGAATCAGTATTTGTGAATTTGATTTAACCCTAGAGGTACTGAATTTTGTTTTTCCTTTGTGCAGAGATAGCACTTAAATCATATATAACACAGAGCCCTGGTTTTCCAGCCATGTGTTAGAATTTTTTGGTGACTGCATGATCATGAAAATTAAAAGGTAATTAAAATGCTTTAAGAGGAATTAAGAAATAAGATCAATGCATTATTAGTAACACCATAATTTATTTGGGGAGTCTTTGCTCTATTTTTTTATTTTAAATAATCTTGCTCTCTCCAGATTCAAGTATTTTCCAGGCTCTACAGAGCACTATCTCTGCAGAAAAGCAAATGCCATTGCAAGCTGCCATGTTTTTCATGCTTCATTATTGTACATTTTCTAGTATGTAATGAACTATCCCCATGAAAATTTGTGTGAATTGTCTTGTAATTGCCTAGATATGAAGAAAAATGTGGTTACAGTAAAATAGCATTAACAGTAAAAATAGGAAAATTACACTTAATCTGTGTGAAGAGAAGTACTCCATCTCATTGTAGAAAGAAGCAAGGGGGCTAGAAGAGAGCTAGTGGAAACAAGGAGCTCAGTGTACCTTTAAGATGTGGCCCAATGGAGAAAGGATATAGCAAAGACCTTATCACAGGCGCAGGTCTCCTGCCTCCGTGGCCATGGGGAACCTTCTAGAGATGCCACCCATCCTTCAGGCCTGTGCATAAGAAAGATATTAATTAGTTAAATAAAATCTGAGAATCTCATAGTCTTTGTGGGGAGTTGGATGGGTTAACTTGTGAAACATGTGTAGCAGGGCAAAAAAAGAGTGGGGGAGGAATTAATGAGAGGGAATCCTAGAAGTGCAGCTAGAAAAAATAAGGGCGATTTTAAGAAAGATGCAGAAACTACAAATATAAATATACATGTGAAGAAAAATGTGCAGTTCCAGAGGGAGGTGATCCTCATGCTGTAGGATTTTGCAAATCAATCTGGAGAAAACTTCAGAGGCTGTCACTAAGGAGCAAATCATTTGCCTAACAGTGAGCAGGACCGAGTGATCTAATAAAGCTTTTTCTGTTCCTTGTGTCTGGGACTAGGAAATTAATGCTGCATGCGATGCCAAACTATGTATGTTAAGTGTGTCTCTGTCAGCATTGGATAGAAGTTAATTCTGTATGTTGGTGATAGCATAATCTGTACCACACTGTACCAAATGAAAGGCAGTCAACCTGGGAGTGGGGAATAGTTATTTCATGCTTGCCTTGGGGTAAGAATTAATGGCAAATGTTGTAGAAAAAGCATGCTAGATACCATCTTGTCTTTTTTTTAAGTTACTGATTTATCTCCTACAGGAGGTGGTCAAGTCCCTATCAGCTCTTGAGTCATTTAAAACTCGACTGAACAAAGCACTCATGAATAGACTCTTGGGATCAATCATGAACTGCTTGGGGATGGACAAGATTAAAGATGAGGTTATTCAACTATCGTTCTTTGGATAGAGTATTAATCGCTCGGGTGAGAGCAGGGCACTGAATTGAGGAGATGCTGGTGTCCCTGGCTAGGATCCTGATCAATCTCTGTGCACAGCAGTGAGGAAAGTGCCACCATGCTCCCTGTTACAAAGCATATAAAATCAAAATCCTGATCAATATTCTTGAGGTATGCAAAGTAAACACGCTTGGGTTATGTAGCCATTGGCTTGCTTGTTGTGGCCTGATAGCCACGTTCCTTGGTGCTTCTTCCACCCTTGCTCAGTCTTAGCATAAAGCAGCATTTGGAGAAGAGCTGCAGAGAAAGTGCCTGTTTGCCATGCGACTCCAGGCCATGATGCTTTCTAGCCATAAATACAGGTGGCTGTCAGTATGACAAGATAAATATTTTATTGGTGGGTTTCCAAGAAATATACAGGCTAAAACTTCCTTATTCTACTCATCAGAGAAACCTCTTCGAATTTTAAATCACCATTCTCCTAAGCGAAACAGATTTGGCCTTAAATCATAATTCATCAGCTGTTGGCACCCTTCAATTTAAATCTTTTCCTCAACAAGGAAATAAATCTTTTTAAATGCATATTAAAATCAGTATTGATTATTCCAAGTGGCAGTGCTGCATTCAGAGCTGTAAATCCTTTTTTTAAGTTCCTAAGATAAAATATTACAGCAAAACTGTGGTATAAAAAGATTACTACGGTTTAATCATGTGGTAAATTACTAGGATTTTTGTATGAGGAATTTATAGGGCACCATTTCTTTTAGATTGAAAGGGAACATTCCTGATATAGCTCCGATTACTCGTCTACAGATGGGGTTAATGTCATGCATCTCTTTGGGAATATATTTTCTTAAGTAATGATGTCCTTATTGTGCGCTGTATGGATGCGTCTTCGAGACACCTTTAAATATATACTTGATGACACATGGAGGTATCAGCAAATCATGTATTGAATTAACAGGTAATTCAGTCCACCTTGGTGTTAATCTTATTGCAAAATAACAAGCTATATAAAAGCCATTTAAGTGCAATTTAAAAAACTGCTCTAAGAGATATAATCTCTTTAATCAGAAACAGATTTTGTTCAATTATCTTTAGTCTCCTCTATAAAAACAGTGAGACCAGATCCCCTGTATGTCCCAGCAGCTAATGTTGCAGCACATCTGTGCAGCTGAGCCCAGTGGTTGGACTGGGCTGCTATCGAGGCAAGCTTGTTGTGCCCTATCACCATGTGGGATGGAAACAGGTTTGGGAGAGCAGTTATTCCTCTGCTCCCATTTCCACCTCTCACATGCCTGATGTTCCTGGGCCAATGATCTATTCCTGATACTTCACCTTTTCTTTGGCTTTATGGACTGACTTTGGGGAGATGTGGGGTGATAGATGTGAAAATGCTCCTTGGCACTCAAGATGAGGAAGGCTAGCCCTGTGTGGAGTAGAGATGAGCAATGCAGTCTCCTCAGGTGGTACCTTCCTGGCTGGGGGTGTTTCCTTACAGGAGCAAGGATACCATTAAGCTTCATTATTTCAATCTCTGGTTTATCTCATGCTTTGCTATAGAGCAGGCCTCATGTGACTTCCCTGCTGCTTCTTGAGCATCTGCAGTCAGAGAGGTCAAAACAAGTCACTTTGCAAGGACCTGCACCAGTACTGAGCAAATTATAACAGACCAAAACAAGTTCCTCTCTCCTTTCTTCTTTGTAATTTTCAGGCTTATTGGATATACAAAACTATTTGCTTATCCACTACTAAATATCTTTCCATTTATGAATAATTGCTTGGTTTGCTGAGAAGTGTGCCCTGTTTTAGTTAATTTTGAGGCTGCCTGGTTTGTGTCTGCTCTGGCTGCTGCCAGCAAAAGGTATCTCAGCTTCTGCTGGTCTCCTGCACTGTTGCAATATATTCTAAGTTTAGCAGGATTATAGATTTCAGATATTCCAGTTAAATGCAGAATTTTAAAGTCTGTGTTTTTTCCCATAATTGAAGAGTTTCCTTCTCGTGAATGTGCCCTGAGGGGGCTCATGGTAGGTTAATTTGAAATGTTAAACATTAAAATTCATTTCTAGGAAAAAAAAAAAAAATGCATTCTTGGAAACGCTCTGTGCTGTACACTTCTCCCTTGGAATGACTTTCAGATCATTCTGTCACAAACTAACAGCCAGCAGATGAGGAATTCAGAGCTCATCAGTCCCTTTCATTCTACTGCTTCTGTATACATGGCCAGTCCTAATCCTGATTTTTTTCAAGAGGAATGTGAAATCCCTGTCTAAGAAATGATTACAAAGTACTTTGATACAAGTCTACAGCTGGACTGTACATGCAACGGATCTGAAAGTATGGGCCTCGGCCTGCTAAAAATGCATCTGTGGTCAATCTTATTACAGTCAATTTGTTCAGAAGGTGAATTAATGATAAATGGCATCCCTTCTCTAGGAATCTGTTTCATCAGGGAAGAAAGACAGCTATGTTAGCTGACACCCAGGTATGGAGGTCCATGTGAGGCTATCGCAATCTGTGGGACATTAAGTGACACAGATGAGATTAATTTGAGCAGAAACAGACAAGAAAAGAGTTTCCTGAGAAGTCAGGACTTCAGAAGTCCTCCAAAAACTAATCTGTGTTCAAATCCCATTTCTTTTCATATCAGCAGCTCACCTTAGAGGCAGGCACCAAAAGCAGCATCACTAGTCCCTAAATCTGTTCTTCCTGACCATTGCACTACTATGAGCTACATTCTGCCTTTGTATCCCACTTTATGCTGTATTCCCTAAGGGATGTGACACTGAAATTGCAGCCAATGAAGGGAAAAGCAAAAGTGACTTTATAATAACTATGAGCTTTCTCGATTCTGGCCTATGGGAAAGCCAAAGCGACACATGGTATGTATTAGTGAAGTCTTTGCAGCTGCTTTAACTCATAGAAGCCTTCTCAGGGCTGCTGTTAGGTTGCACAGACCTTCGTGCAGACAGCTTATGGCTTTCTCCTGTCCTTGCATCACTCTGCAGCCCATAGCTGATTTGGGATAGCCTAGGACCACCACTGCTGGCTCTGCTGCCCCACTGCAAGGATGCTGTCACTGTGTCCTTCAGGTGTCCTGCAGAGCCCACCTCTGCTACCGGGGCAGCCAGGTGGAGCACAAGTGGGGCAAGAATGAGCTTTACAATCTCTCTGCAGTAGAAAATCTTTACTGTGAATAGAGCTCTGCACAATAGATAAGGTTTCTCAGATGAAAAACTGCTTCCCGTTCCTGGCAGAGTCTAAAATGTCTTCTGATGGTGATGACGCCTTGAACAATGACAACCTTCATTCATCTCTTCTGGACAGGATAGGGCTGAGAGTTCATATTTTAAGCTCTTTCACTGTGCTGAAGGCACATAAAAGCCTCTCATCATTGTTCAAACACAGTCCTCTATTAGGAGTTATTTAAACTGGAACTGCTTTCCCTGCCTCAGACCTCTTCGTATGAAATCCTTCCAGCACCACGTGTGGCATTGGCCAGCAGCTTATCTGGCATGCACTGTGCTGGACATATCAGTAATGGATAGTTAATTAACCTGATCTATCAGTCAGTCCCTTTCAGGGTAGTACTGATGATTTAAAAGCTTAAATGTCATATCTTCTTGCTACCTTTGTGTCATTGTCATATGTTTAAAAAATAAATAAATGAGACTAGAGAGCACTTTTGATCACTGCAATTTTTCTTCACATGCTTCATTTACCAGGCCATTTGTATCAGCCAAGTTGTCTTTATTTGCTAAACTCTGTCAGGAGTCAAGGCTTGCCCTTCTGGCAAAAACTCCTTTGGTCATGAAAATAATAACCTTTTCCTGCAAAGAAGCTATTTCTTTTCTACCGGATGTAATACAAGAAGTATAGTCTTGCAATTAAGGTGATTTTGAGCAGTTTACTTCATGCATAGCTTGCCCCAGCCTTCTTGTGTGACCTTGGATGTATCCCCCAACTCCTGACCATTCTCCTCCTCAGTAATCAGGCTCTGCAAAGGTATTGCCAGATTAAAGGTCAGGCTTTCAAAACTGATGAGTGGTTTTGTTTCTCTGACTGAATCTACAGAGGTTGGGTACTCCAGCACCTCTGAAAATTAAGCCCTGTAGGAGAAATTTGATGTGAAGGGAGGCATCGAGCAATGCAGGCGCCTAGAATCAATAGCTGCTTTCGAAAATCTTGGGCTATACACATGAATGCTTGTAAAGCACTTTAACATCCAAATGTTGGAGAAGGGAGAATATTTTAAATGTTTGGAAGTAATTCCAAGGACTAGAAGTTTGCAGGATTGTGTCACAATAAGAAAACAAAAAACAAAACACCAACCCAGGCATAATGAGGAAATTCTCAGAAGTTCAAGGAAAGATATTTTTCCCAAAATGCCGCTCATTGGCTTTAGTTTGGTCTGATCTTCTTCTTTCAAGGCTGACATAAATCTTCTGAGCAAAGGAGCTTTCCTGAGAGCTGAGAAGGTGCCTGCTGAATCACTGAATTTAACTCTTTCTCTGAAGCCTGACAGGCAGTACACATCCCTGACCTTGCAGGACGTAAGCCTGGGTACAATTTGCTGGTTTACAGTTCATGAGTATCTGACCTGTAATATGTCCATCTGCTTGCCTGCTTGCTTGTTGTCTCTCTTGCACACGTAAGTCCTGGCTCTGCAGTGGGGAAAACTCATCCTGCACTCCCAAGTTTGCTTCCCACAGATGCTTTCCCCAGCCACGCTTGGGGCAGAAGGTCCCTTCTCCAACCCACCACCACACACAGCTCAATAAGGGTGGCTGCCTCCCTGTGGGTGAATAGTGGTTGTGGGTCAAAACCATGAGGAAAAGTGCTCAGAAGAGAATCTCAGCCTTCACCAATAACAACTCCACTGTTTAGGGGCCATGTGAGAGGTGGGACACCCTCTGAAGAGTTTCATAATCAAAAGGTGAGACAAGTCCCTGAAAAGGTTATTATCTCAAGCAGACAAATCTTTCAGCTGGTTGGGCTCTTTTTTGTATACCTCAAACATAGAGCCTGCACAATCAAAGAGCTGTAAAATCTTTTTTTTACTTTCTTTTTCTTTTTTTCTTTTCGTGCCTCTGTGTCATTTGCTTTCATTTCTGCTGCCCACACAAAATACTGCACCTCCCTGTCTTCTGCTGAATATACATCAAATAGTAGGTGAAGCATTGGCAGTCTTCACGGGAGAAGCCAGACTGTGGGGGGAAGAGCTTTTTGCATGCTGCAACATTTCAATTTATTTTTCCCTCTTTTGGTGAAAAAGCAAATGTGGGTGACCTAGAGCAGACCAAAAAATGCATGTGTGTTGCAGGCAGCTAAGGAGCCTGAGAAGTGTGCAATGAGTGTGGGTCAGCTGTTTCTGCTGCTGGCCGAAGGCATGTTGGTCTGTGGTAGGGCTGGCGCTGAAGTGTTCCAGAGGGCTGGCAGCATCCTCCAGGCTAGGATGAGCTGCTGCGGGCTGTGTCCTTCTTGTGAGTACTGCAGAGATGCTGTCCTTGTCCACCCCTGGCATGATCCACCTCTTCCCCTTTAGGAAAAAGGCTTTTCCTGAGCTCCCTAACAACCGGGTCTACCATGACGTCAGGACCTCTTCAGGTTAATGTTTTTGCCTTTCTCCAAATGCCTCTATCTCTTCTTTAGTCTCACGTATTAAGTGTAATTTGCCTATTCAGACCAGCATTGCTGCATGTTCCCTTCTGCGTATGTACCAGATACGATAATGGCAAATAAGCATTACCTTGAACTGGAGGAAAGGATTGCTATCAGCCTCGTTTATTGTGCAATTTATTCAGCATGAATTAGTCTTGGAAACATTATCAGTGAGGCCCTTGCAGTTCTTTCATTGTATACTTGCTTTTTGAAGCCTTTGCTTGGAGAGCTATTTGTGATATTTGGCTAGTTTTCTCCAAGGTTCTATATTCTTAATTATCTTGCTTACAGACAGGGTTTGCTGACAACCTAGCGGTAGATACTATACTTATTTTAAGGAAAATCAGATGCACAAACAGGTAGAATGGCTGTCAGATACAAGATGACTAAGTTATACTTGTTTTGTTCGTGGGTCTGACAAGAATATCATCAGCTATTTAATGCCTGGGACTATCACACCAAGACCCCTGGAGTTTGGGGAAAGCCAACACCACAAAAGACTTTCTGCCCCATCTTGTTGGACTGAGAAAGAGCCTTGAAAATCTGTGTTTCTGAAACCAAACCTTTATACATGTGGACATCATCCAAGCGTTGCTCTGGTTCTTACACTGGAAGGTGAACTGAGAGCAAGTTTTGGCTCAGATGCTGTCATGTGTTTTTAGTTCTTGCATTGAAATGCATCTTTCTAATTTCTTCCCAGAGCACTGGGCCCTTCTGGCAGCTTGAACTCAGCCTCCCGTAGTGTTTGGGTCATGAAAATATTTTGGTTTTTTTCTGTTTTTTGCATTGCTTTGCTGAATGCCTTTCAAGGACCACCCTGCGAGAGATCTCACTGGTGATGCTCGCATGAGCAGCACCCAAATGATCGGTTTCTCAGCCAACCCTGGTCCTTCCCTGCTTACCCGATGCCACTGCCGATTGCCCGAAATTGAATAGGTGTATTTTCCCCACTCAGCACTTGCTTTTTGTTAGGTTTGTGTTTCTACCAAGCATAACCTAATGCTCCTGATCCTGCTTGCTCTCACCTGATGAAGGGCTGATAGACATGTGTGGGTGAGAGTGTACTGTCCCATGCAGCAACGTTATGTCACGAGGTGCTGACAAATCTGTTATCCTCTATAGCATAGGCTATGACAGGAGCATGCTGGCATGTGACAGAGACTGTGGCAGCACAACCCATCTACATGATTTTTAGGTTTTTTTAAGCCACAGATAGTAAAGGGAGTGGCTTCATTTTTAAGATCTGATACTGTAGGGGTAGCCAGATGGTTTATGGAATGATAGTGAGTCACCAGAATGTCTCTAGAAATGCTTATGTGTCATGTCTGTGTGAGACAGGTCATCTGCAAAGATGCAGATGTGATTCTCCATTTAGAACATACAGCAGCAGCCTGATTTACATAGAGTATGCAGCAATGGCTGCTGAGCTTGATGCTCTGCCCCTCATCTAAGAATAGTCTTACTGTCTTGAATGCTTGCCAGTTTCTGATAGCTTGGCAAGCAGAGGGAAGAAACACAGCCATTATGTAATGGCTTCTCTTGGCCAAGAAAAAATTCCATTTATTGATCTCCTGTCTGAAAACCTCTGTAACTCTGTGTAATTGATGACCAGCTGTTAAGAAAAGCTGTTTGGAAGAAGAACATTTATAATTAAAGAACAGACGCTTCAAATTCAACTCGCCCTCCGTTTTCTCGTTGCACTTCTTTATGCTGTCTCAGAGGACAACCATCCTGCCTAGGCCTTTAAGTTTCTTGTTTCAAACCAATATACACCTTTCCCAGAGAGCAATGTTGTATTCTCCAGTTTTCTCTCTGTGCTATGGAGGAGAACTATTCATGGAGCTGTGTGAGAACAAGAGATTAAGGAAATATCAAGACTAACAGATGGGGAGCAGGCAGTGGATGATGTATAGGCAGTGCTGATGTTACAGCAAGTCTTATCTTGTTAGCAGAAATATGTTGCAATTAGCAGAGTTTCATGAGAGAGGTTGGCTTTGAGAATGGAATAGAAGTTCTTTCTATCTGACAAAGGGTCTGCCTGTGTCAATACTAGGTGCCCTGGTACTCCTGAACATTTAGGTCTTGATCCTCTTTTTCTAGATCTGCCTATCTCCTCTGGGATTTAGAGATGAAAATATTTCTGTTTCTCTGCTGAAAGCTTGACTGTACCTATTTGTTTAGGGGAAACCTGAAATAAAAGTCACTCAGCTTGAGCATACAGCATACCTTTCCCAGACTAGTAGCTATCCACAAGTTAAACTATAGCCTGCCTCTCCTCCCCCCTCACAGACACTCATTCAGACTACAATAGAAATAGATAATTTAGCCCAAGAATTGTACTATGCATTTAAATGTAAATTGCTGGGGAATTGATGATTACTTTGTTTGAATTGTAATTATTCGAGTATGCATGGTTTTTTCTTTAGAGTACATTTTAACTGGTGTTTATGTCATTGTACATCTGTCCAAGCACCAGTGTGCACATGCCCTTAACCTTTCAGCTGTAAATCCTTCAGCTGTCACATTCCTGTTAGAAAGACTGTTTTTTTGACTTCTCCAGCACCTGTAGACTGTCACTCTTTTCTCCATTCCCATCTTAGTTTTTTGGAAGACTGCTCATTTTAATTCAGGTCTAAAAACAAAACACAGCTTGGATCTTCTCCCACTCCATGAGCAGCAGTGGCAGTGATCCTGCTCCTTGCCTCTCCCCTTGCTGTCTGCAAATCAGATCCCCACCTCAGCAGCTGTGGAGATCATTTGCATAGGCTGCTGAGCACAAAGGTTCATCACCAGCCCTAGCAGCGTGACTGGCACTGCTTGGCGCAGAGCATGTGGAAAATTAACTATGTGCTCTTCGGCAGCAGCCAAGCACAGCTGAGGGTACAGAGTCCATCTTCCAGATGGACTTGGCAGCCCCTCCATCCTTGAGCTGTTCATTGCATCAGTTCAGGATTTGAATGCTGAAGCTGAGCAGTTGACATGCAGGTGGTCTGATCTCATTGGATGTGCAGGGCCCTGGGAAATTAAACTGAGTGGACTGTATTTTTTCCCATGGTAGGGAGGAAGAGGGGGAAAACCCACATGTACACACATATTTTCACAGTAAATACCTGTTTTCAACCACCAATGCTCCTATCTTCTTAGTGGCGTACTGAGCACCAGCCCTCAGCAAGAATGAAAGAGAGTGAAAGGCTGGCCGGTCACCTTATTCTCTAGGTTGGCCCAGAAAAGGAATATTTTTACCTTCTAAAGAACTAGTAAAGTGAGGGAAGCCAGAAGTTAATCGTCTTTACCCTCCCCATCAAGTTTAACAGCCACCAGTGAGAAAAGTCTGGGTTTCAGCTCTGTTTGCAAGGTGGAGAGCAGTAAATGCCATTATTCGCAGAGTCTGAGGTACAGCCAACTTTCAGGAATGCCGTATCTCGGTCCAAATAAAACCTGCATGTTTCTCATTGGCCTGGCCTTGTTTCTTAAGACTGTTTCACTGATTGATACAGGAGATATAAACAAAAATTGAAATAACACATGCCTAAAAATATAGACAAAACACTTACACCAGAGAGAGGAGATTGCAAAATCAGCAGCTTGCAGGGCTCAAATAGCCATTCATGTCCCAAAGCCAAGCTGATAAGAAAACAAATAAATAAACAAATAGAACTGACTGCAATAAGCCCATGACCTTAATTGTGTGGCTATATGTCTGTGAAAGCTAGAATCAAGGTTTTTCTTCCCAGCCCCCACACCAATTCTTTTGGCCTCAGTGGCATAAAATGCTTGGGAGGCCCCCCTGGTCCCTCTATCTCCTGCCTACCCGTGCCAGCAGCCAGAGGTCCAATCTGTCATTGTTTCTCTGAATAGGACACCCGTAGGTTCAGACTCCCAGTCCTGGGGTCCTGTCCCAGTTCTTACCCAACTTCCAGCACAGATGTCTGGAGCAGCAGTCACTCGCCTCCTGACCTGGATAGACCAGATGGGGATGATCACATATTGCTGCTGATGAATTTTCCTTCCCTAGCACATGTAACTTTCATGGACGTGGAATGGCTTCTGGGAAGTTGGAGAAGCTGGACATAGTTTGCTGAGCCTCAAAGGTGTAATTATAATAGGTTTCATGCAGCTGTTTTGTAATTTATCACATTTGAAAACTCACCCCTAGTGATGCTTCATGTTTATGTAGGAGTCCATGCTGTTAGATTAAAAGGCACCTGTTCAACCCAGATAAACAGCAAGGCAGGATGCCTAGTGGGTACATCCCCTGGTGTATCTCCAGTGCACCCCCAGGTCCATTCCTGGATGCATTCCCGGGGTTCACAAATGGGTTCATCTGCCACGCAAGAGAATAGGGTGTTGTCTCCCAACAATCCAGAGATTTCTCCAGGTCCCAAAAGGTTGTGCCTTCCATTTCTGGAAGGTACACACATGAGAGCTGAAGGTGCCCCTGAGTATGAACCTCTCCATGAGGGAGAGGGTGCAGGGTAAGAGCCATGCACTGTTGCCCTGTGGTACATTGAAACTCACCCTTGGGCTTTCGCTTGGGGACCTGGCAACGCATTTCCCAAACAGCAGCTCATGCTACGGCCAGGTAAGGGTTCTCCCTGGGGTGTATTGTTACTCTCTTTAAATATCTCGGATCTTACACTTCTCTTTTTCAAGCCTCCGTCAAAAACATGACAGCTAACCCACAGATCAGCTGTATAAAAGAAAAAAGTCACATTTAATTACTCCTGAAGGGGAACTCATAAATGAAGAACACTTATTAGTGCAATATACTTTTTCTCTGTAGTGTTGAACTGATCTCTAATAGTGCCAGCAAAGGCTCAGCATAACCTTGGAGTGTGTTTCATTATCATTCAGATGGAAACTGCTGTCTTATGACTGCAGTTTTAAAACACAGTGCATTTTTATTATTCCTAAGTAGGCAATCAAGTGGACATAGCACACAAAATTGTATTCAGTCCTGGCACTGAACTCTGCACTTTGCTTGCCCGTGCTGCTCAGTGGATATTAAGGCTTGCATGCAGCTGAAGGCTGGGTTTAAATAAGAGGGGGATATTGTAGTCCTCTACTCTAACAGTAACAATGTGAAAAAATGTAGGTGTTTATGAATTTGGTGATTTTAATTCTAAAGTCACCCAAGTACTGGGGCAGCACCTCTTCCTTTTTTCCTTTTCCTGCCTGAAGGTGGTAGGCCATGGGCAGCAAGTGGCTCCTCGCTGGAGAACATGTGACCTATGAGGCAGTCCTCATGATGTATTAGTTGCTGGGAGCTTCAAATGCTGCCTTGTGTTGTCAGCACTGACCTGAGAGTACCAAAGTCTTCAAGGGTTTTCATCCCCTCAGGAAGCTCTCCGAATCTGCAAACCCATTCCCCTAGCTAATTAACAGATGGCAAAGGCAAAAGGAATCAATTCTTTTCCAGGGAGGCTGTTAGTAGCTTGTCAGTTTGGCGACCAAAGAAGCTTTACCCTGATCCCACTGCTCCATCATTCCCAGGGGGACATCTTCCATCTTTGTCTTCATTTCATACTCAAGACAGAGGACCATGAGTGTTTAGCCTGGAAGTCACACAGAAATGTAGGAAGTTCAAAGTTTTCTTGCCTACACTAGATACCTGTTGAAAAATGTAGTGTTTTCAAGAGTAGTAAAAGAGAATAAGTATTTCAGGGTGAGGCTGGAAGCCAACAAATACTGGGAGGACAGAGGTATCCTTTATGGTGATGAAAGAATTAATGTATTAAAATAGAGGCTTTCAGATACTGACCTCATGAACATCTGCAAATATATTGAGTGTTTTTTCAGACACCTATTTTCATCCTATCTGTAGGACGTACCTGACACAAATGGCTGTTTCTGGGTATCTTGCAATTTTTAATGTATTTATTGTTATAGGAGATAAGACATTTACCCATGACCTGCAGAGAGAACTAGTTCACAGAAAGCATCAGCTCTTTAGAGGAACTTACAGGGAAAAGATGCAATTTCTTACATACTGTTGGCACTCTCAAATAAGACCATGGGATTTCTAAAAGGTTAATGTGAGCATCCCCGAAGGTTCATCTGCACTGACAGACCCTTATGCCTCTAAGAAAGGAGCCTAAGTGGGATGGAAACAGACTCTCCAGGTGGGACAGCTCCACTCCACATCATCCCCCAGGTATTTCTATGAGCTGCTGGTGGTGCTGCAGATGGATTAAGTTGACCAGACCCAAAAGAGAGCTTCTTTGTGGGAAAAAATGCCTTCATTTGTTTAACCTCAGAAGTTTTCCCCTGGCAGGGGCTCAAATAGTGCCACAGGAGTAATGGTTTCACTGCTGTCTCTGGGGCCTCACAGTTTATTCAGGTCTCTAAGCCCAGCCATGCTGCTTCTCTCTGGTTTCCCCTCTGTATTTCTTAATATCTTTGCCTGCTTTTTGGACTCCACTATCTACAGAAAGCCGTGTCCAGCCCAGGCAGCTCAACACGTGTTGCTCCAGGTGCACCAGCCAAACAAGATGTCCAAAGCCACAAGCAGTGACCAGATGTCGTGTTTTAAGCTGTAAATCAGCCACGCAGTTTGTTCACTCGCTTCCTCCTCCTAAAAGAACTGTCGCGGTTTAAGCCATAAAACAAGCAGTTTTGTTCACTCACTTCCCCCTCCTTCGTCCCCCCC
>JAOEHY010009811.1:0-17508 GCA_025447955.1 Psilopsiagon aurifrons
GGCACGGGGCGGCGAGCGGCGCGCGGGCTGCGCGCACCCCGCACACGGCGCTGCCACCGAGGGAGCGAGCGAGCACCATGTGCCGGGCAGCGCTCGCCCGGCTGCTGCTCCTCCAGCTGCTGCTGCTGCTGATCAACGCGCACCAAGGCAGAGGTGGGTCCGGCCAGCCCTGGCGGCTTCGCCTCGGCTCTCCCGGGGGACGGGTTGAGCGTCCTGCCTTGCCCCAGCCTCCCCACAGCGCGGTGTGGTGCCCCACGGAGGGGCTGGGACCCGCGGGGGGCCGGGCACGCACAAGGGTTGCGACCTGCCGGGGCCGGGCACGATTTCCATCGCGCGGAAGCAACGCGGCCGCCGGTGGCAGGAGCTGCCACCTTTAATCCCCTTCTGAGGAGATTTGTGCCTCGGCAGAGCAGCGCTGCACCGTGCGTCTGCAAAGCAGATTTGCTCCGTGTGGCTGTCCCCGTGTATCCTCGCCCGCCCTCAACTTCACTTGGGTCAGTTCCCTTTTTGCCGGGCCGGCGCCGGTGTCCGTTCCTCCCCGCATCCCCAGGTATCTCTGCCTTCTGCCCCGGTAACGGACGCGCGGGAGATCCCATCATCATTGTGCTTTATAATTTGTCTTTGTCTTTTGCATTTCTGGTTTAACCATGTTCTATTCCCAGACTCCTTTCCCCCCGCCCTGCCTTTCAAACGATCCCGGGAAGAACAGGAATGGTCCCCGTTATTCCTGCACAAAGCATCTTAGGCATCACCGCCGGTCTCTCGCGGAGGCGCATCTCTCCCAGCCCCGCACCGAGCCCGGCCCCAGCCCCCACCCGAGCCCGGTGGCTCCCGGCCCGGCTTTTGCGCGGCCGGGACCGGGCGGCGAGGCTGCCCCAGGCTGCCTCCGCAGCGGGAGCGCGCCCCGCTGACCCAGGCGCGGCCCCGTGTCTCGCAGGCGCCGTCAAGGAGTGCGAGGAGGACCAGTTCCAGTGCCGGAACGAGCGGTGCATCCCCGCCATCTGGAAATGCGACGAGGACGACGACTGCTCGGATAACAGCGACGAGGCGGATTGCCGTGAGTGTCCGTGCACCGCACGGTGGGGCGGGGGACCGGGACCGGGAAGGGCGCGCTTCCTACCAGCGCTGCACCTCTGTTTTATGAATGAATGAATGAATGAAGTCGCGCCGTGCCCGGCTCCGTCTCCGATTGGCTCCCGGGAGCAGCCGATCGGTGACGCGGCGCCGGGCCCGCCGCGGGGCCCGCCCCGCCCCGCGGGTAGCGGCTCCTCGTTGCCGGCCACAGGCACCGGGATCTTCCGCCCTCGCCTCCGGGCACGGCTCTGCTCGGAGCTCCGAAGGGAGCGGCGCGGGTTGTGTCCCGGGGAGCCGGGAGTGGTGAAGAACCCCGGGAAGGCTGCGCTCAGGGCCAGTGACAGGTGCCGGCGTGAGCCGCTGCTTACTTACAGGCGTCCTACACGGCGTGGAGTTGGCGTGAGCTTTGTGTTTAAGTGTGTGCTCGCTGTGACGGTGTGAAGGGAGGTGAACGAGGAGCACTGCTTGGCAGTGTCAGCCGTGTAACACTGACTGATTCCCTGGTAGTGTAGGGGAAGACAGAGCAAGATTTGTACTCCTGATCCTGAGCAGGTGGCAGTCCTGCCGTCTTCTGTACTGTGGTCCTGGTGTGTGTGAGTGGCACCCAGTAAACTTTGGTAGTCTGTAGGGTTGTCTTATTACCTCTTTGTTATTTTGTTCACAGCTTCTGCCAGCCTAAGAGAATTTGTCTCAAGTTATGGAGGCCTAAGTCTTAAAGAGAAATATCTTTGAGTTACAAATACTGTAGCAAGTACCACATATCTTGAATTATCTCTGTAGGACTACAGATGCTGAATGTGCATCAGGTTATAAGTAATGGAATGAACTCTTCAAAGTTCATAGAGGGGATGTATCAAGAGCAGTCGCTGCTTAAGTGTGTGACTATCCTGTTAACAGCTTCACTGATAAATCTCTCTGTCTTCTCAGAGTGAAGTCTGAGTAGAGCAGTGTAAGAAGAGCAGGGATTCCCAAACCTCCTGCTCATGGGAAATGTCTTGATGTTTTAACTTAAAACATAACATCTATATCTGGTACTTTTGTACTCGGAGGTCTTGGCAGGCGTTATATATGCCTAAGTTTGTGATCTGGGGAGTTAGCAGCATTACTTCATTCAGATACAGAAATGGTTTATGCAGGAATTACATTGGCACTAGTTAGAAGCAAATTAGGTTTGGAACATTTCAAATTACAAAAGACTCGGCAAAGCTGAGATGAGGACTTGCTTGGACTCGTTCATAGCTGAGCACGTTTCCTCAGAGCTTACGAGTTTCCAGAGAGGCACTGATCTGAGGGGAGCACTGGCAAACTCCAAGCAGGCTGACAATGGTGTTCTTTAAGCTGCCTGTTTAAAAGTCCCTTTGGGCTGTTGTACAATGGCTTGATGAGCTGCAGGTGACCTATGGGCTGTGCTTTGGGAGCTGCTGTTTCATCTTGAGGAACAGATTCTTCATCTCACACTCCACACTGAAGAGGAGGTTTGTGGCCTGCGCTCCTTACCCTAGCAGCATGGGTCTCACTGGGCTGCTTTTTATCTTTCCCTTTTCCTTGTGATCAGCCCTCTGAGCATTGTGTCAGAGAGTGTAAAACAACATCCTGGTGAATATCAGCTCTGTGTGTATTGTGCTGTGTTAGAATAGTTAGATGGAGAATTGCATCTTAATTTAGTTCAGAGGGGGGTTTGCAGTTGTTGGGTTTGGCAGTGGTAGACATATAATGCTAGACTGTGGTAGAGAAGCAACTTCTGAGATGTTAGGAAAAAGAATTTTTCGATGTGGAGACATCGGAAAGAGCTCTTCACTTTAATCTGACTTTGGTGTGTATTATTCATTGAGGGGCAAGTACAGAAATTATTCACGGACTCCTAATTTAGTTCATATATTTGTTGACTTTGCAGTTGCTTCTCCAAGCAGTCTGAAAGACACTTAAATTGCATTTTTCATGGCTTTTTCTTGCTTACATTGTTCTGAACATAGTTTTCTTTTAAAAATACACACTGTCTTTCAGCATATGTGATGTTCAGAGTTCTACTCACTGTGTGAAAGAATACGTTCCGTGTGTTCTTGTTTCTAGACACCACCTTGGTTATCACTGCAGTAATAGACATGTATTAGAAAACTGTTTTATGAACATATGCAGTGGAAGAAACTGTTCCGGAAAACTCGGCTGGGGTGATGATGGAGAGGGAAAAGAACATGCAAATAGCCTGCTGGTAATGAATACTGATACAGGCCCTGATAAATCCTGGAATTACTTGCTGATACCTTTGTCCAGAGTTGATAGCATATTTGTAATAGCTCACTGCTGCCTATGTTTATCCTCCCTTGCTGAAGAGACAGTATGGTCTTCATCTGTGTTAGGGATTGATTTATGAAACAAGCTTGGCCTACATGGTCTGTATACACTGAAAGATTTTGTAGCCAAGAGTCTCCAATATACTTCTGGAATGGGGTAGTTTTTCTGGCAGTGCCCTATGTGCTTCCCACTAGAAGCCACCATTATGCAAGACTGACATTTTTGGTTATATTTTGGCATTTTTGGTTTGTTTCCACCCCAGCCCTGAAGCTTTGCTGGTAAAATGTTGGCTTTTTTTAAAGGAGTTTTAGACTGGTAAGAGGAACATCGCAGTAGTCATCATGTATCATCCCCTTGGAATTTGCTTTCCATTCACTAATACTATTGTGGTTGGTAGTTCAAGTTATCTGCGATAGGATGATGTTAATATGTCAATTGGCAAACATAGGAACTGAAGCATGAAAAAGTAATGATCTTAGCTCTTACTCAAACCAGATTACTTGATACTGGTTTACAAGGCATGTTGAATTTATCTTAAGTTGCTCAGTAACCTTCTTATATATTATGCAGCCAAATTCTTTCTTGGCATGTGGCAGTTGACTTCAGAAGTTTTACTTGTGAGAAATGAATAAAATGAAAGGAATGCAGTTGAGTTTTCTCCTTAAGAATAAAGGGTGTGTAATACATCTCTTAACTTTAAATGATGTTGCTGATGAAGGCAGAATTTGCTAGCTCTCTGTGTGCATGGTTCACTTGTGACAGCAGGCGATATTGAAATGGGATTTGTTGCTCACACTATTTGGATTATCATTCATTGGTTGTTTTTGTCAGATACCCACTGCAATACAGACTAGACTGTCTGTCACTGTGTTCAATTTAAATTATCTTCACAACTTTAGCATACTCCAAGAAGCATCTTTGGAGCTGAAACTTCCTGCCTCTCTGAGGACCTCCTCATTTGAGCAAGTATCAGTCCTGCATATGGTGCATATTTCATGTCGCATATTTCAATGTTAGCAATTCCTTTTAATAATTCTGGTGTTTAAAAAAGTCAAGGAGCCACCAGAAAAAAAATACATGATTCTTGCAGCATGAAGACAAAGTGCTGAGGATTTAGGGAAGAGTAGGAAAACAGCGACTGTAGGAAGTACCTTGCCTGTTGAGCAAAGGTGAAATAAAAGAGAACCAAATAGATGTAGGTAGCAGGTAAGTGTGAATACAGTTACTGTCTTACAAGAAGTAAAAGGAAACAAATGCTGGTAGCAAAAGAACTGTAGCAAAGGAGGCTACTAGGTGGCTCATGAAGCCTTAAGGGAGGGGGAGTTGCCAATTGTGAGCATAGTGGAAGTAGGTAAAGCCGTACACAGATTGCTTAAATATGAAGATGCCTTTTTCCTGTCTCATTTTCAGGAAGCTACAGCATTTTATAGGAAATAAAAGAAGAAAAAGGAGTAGAGAAGTTCCTTAAAATGTTCCTGTGCATCTACTGAAAGAGCACACAAGAGAAAAACTGTGAAAGTTCCAATGTTTGGGCTGCTGGGGAAATAAAGTCTTAAGCTCTGGAATTAGGGATGTTGGGTAGCTATTACAGAGTTTACATCTGTGTAAGACTGTTGACTCTGTCCCATACAAAATTATTTGCTTGAGCTCAATCCAGTCTGTGTAGGCCTGACAAGATGAAAACTCAGTTGCAGTTTATAGCTTGAGCACTTATGATCTGCACTGTACATGATCCACAGAATAAGGAGAGGGCTCCAGGGTAATTCTGAACATGATTTTTTAGATGTATTTTACTCCTTCCATATACAGGCAAGTGATGCCTTTTCCTCTCAGGAAACCGTGGAAAGTCAAGACTCAATTTTATAGCCCATTTCAGAGAATGTTTGCAGATACCCAGTCATGGAGACATTTCCTTAACGGTATAGCAGCAGCATTGCAAAGCACCAAAGCTATTTTTATAGTGGGGAAAATGTCCATTTTCTGAAGCACAGTGTTTTGGCAAAAGATCACTCCCTGCTGAGATACTCAGGATGTGGGATGCTGGGTTTTGTTCTGTGTCTCCCTCAGGATAGGTGGAGGCTGCAGGGCCAGGTCAGCCTCAGTGCCCGCAAGCTGTGGGCCCAGGGTGCCTGCTGCTGTGTGACATGTCGCCCACAATGGAAAGTCCTGGAGCTGCTTTGGTGAGGAGGTGGTTCTGGGAGACTTTTTGCCCAGTTTTGCAAGTTTCTTCTTGCTTGCCACCGAAGCTGGCAGAAAGCAAGGAGGACCTTGCAAACTGCAGCCAGACACAGTGTATTTGACATAAAACAAGAGATGATTGTGTTTCATAGCATTTTATTTTTCTGCTGCAAATAGGGTTCACGTTATCTTAACCCATCCTGAAATGTGGCAAACAGTCTAGTTGCAGACAGCAACTATGAAGAAGCTTACCCAGCTTGCTGAAATGCAACAGCGGCTTCAAAGCCACTTCAGCTTTGTAATACCTGCCTGCAGGGGGACACAGCCAAATGCAGAATGACTGCTTCTCTTTTTAAAGCTCCATTTTCTATCTTTGTATTGGGTTCCTTTCTGTGGTGTTGGTTTCTGGTGAGTACTGTTCATAAGGATATTTCTTACTGGCCTGGGCTGAGGCTGCCTCAGATATGGCTGAGGGGAGTTACTATTTCAAAAACTGTTCCGAGGTGTCCAGGATAAACGCGTGGCATCCACAAACTTCTCCCTGCCTCAGCCCTTGCCCTGCCTTGGGGCCACAGTATGTGACTGCATTGCTGAGGCGCGCTTCCCTTGCTGTCTGTCGGGAAGGATGAAGACTCCTGTCCTCACGCTGGCTTTGCCCATAAAGAATCTGCAGAGCTTGACTATGCAGAAGTGCAGGAGGTAGCCTGATATTCTCTTTGCTTTTCAGTGCAAATTTCACTAGGGCTAGAATTTGGGAATAAAAATATGTCAGAAGGCAATTTGAGAACTAAAATCTGGATGAGAGAAGGCTTAAATATGTCCTGAGTGGCTTTGCAATCCAAGAGTGTAATGATGTGTAGGTTTTGGGACATGGCAAGCTGAGACAGCAGGCAGTCACCCACACTCTGTAAAGTTTTTTGTCCTTCGTTCCCTGTTGGTCCTATTTTTCTTCCTGTTCAGTGTTAAACCAGTATTCTCTGTGCTGAGGGGTGGTTGCATATTACTCTGGAGATGCCTGTATGTTGCCTGCGTGTCTTCAATATGTGCACATTGCCATGAGGAAAGTTTGGGGTTTCCTTGACACAGTCATGGTCATATGCTCTTGATCATGTCAGTGAGAGTTTAACTGGATTGTGTGACCGGCTTTGCTCATCCCAAAACTGGGAGCAGTGGGAAGAGTGGTGCAGAGAGGCAGGACAATTGCTTGCCTGGGTGCCTGTTGCCTGCTTGTCCTGGTCTGTACCGTGTTCATAGAATCACAGAATAGTTAACGTTGGAAAGGACCTTAAGATCATCCAGTTCCAACCCCGTGCCATGGGCAAGGACACTTCACACTAAACCATGTCACCCAAGGCTCTATCCAATCCAGCCTTGAACACCACCAGGGATGGAGCATTCACAACTTCCCTGAGCAGCCCATTCCATGTGCAAGCGCGGCTCAAAACCAATTTACTGATCTCTTGTGTTCCACGGTGAATGTTGTTATTTGTTTATCTTCCTTTTTTTTATCGCATTCTCATTGTCTGTTCTGAGAAAAATAACCCAAACCCCCAAAATATGCAAGTTATCTTTCCTGTGCTGCATCCTTTATGTAGAAAATCAAGCATTATGCACATGTGGGAAACATGTCCTTCTCCACTTCCCCATTTCCTGGCACATTCACTTGAGGAATTCTAATATCTTGAGATACAAACTACTTTCCAGGAGGTGGTGTTTTTCTATCATTCCTGCTTTCTGAGAGAATTGGAATAGGACCACTAAAAAGACAGAAGAGGGAACCGGGATGCATGGCTATGGAAGAAGGGGAACTAGATTTTATGGAGTGCTGCTGTGCTATAGGAAGAAAGCACACAGATTGCTCTAGAAACAGGTACAGGAACAAGCTGTGATCTAAAAATCTTTCCTGAGGTCAAGGAGAATGGGAAGATTGAAAATGAGTAAATTCAAGAGGAAGATTATACAAGTGCGGTCAAACCTGACAGTGGCTTGGTTGGTTTGTCCAAGAGCTCGGAGCTCTCATTCCAAAGCACAGAAACACATTCTACGTTTTGAGCCAAAGGAGGCAAACTTCATCCAGAGCTTCTTAATGGTCACTATTTTGGTCACAGTTCTGTTTTGTCTGCTGCAGCGTTACAGACTCGGAATTAGCACAGGTTTGAAGAGTGATTTCTTACTGGTTCATCTTAGAGTGGGAGATACTTGCGATAATTTAATATTAATCAGAAGATGTTTAGAGAATAATTCAAATAAACAAATTACAATTATGAGGCTGGACGAACCAAGTGTAATATGCTGGTGAACACATTTATCTAGGCTTAAGAGACTGCCAGTGCTAGAAATAATGAGTTTTCTTGACTCCATTGTCCACCTGAAGGACCATTAAACACTCTGTAAGGCCTGAAAATGGCTGACAATTATTGATTCTCTTAGCTGCTCCTAATAGAGCAGAAATGCAGCTTTTGTTTCTGCTTGCTTTCTTAATGGCACCAGCTTGCTTCATTCACTGGCAAATGTACCATGTCCTTGGTGTGTCTCAGAGAGGGTGATGTTGTATTAGAGACGCATGTGTGGTGGACGTGGTTTGGTGTGAAGTTCTCCTGCTCTTTCTACTGTCGTTTTTCTGATGCCCTTTTCCTATCTACAGCTTTCCCATTTAGCTGCAGCTTTTCCGTGGTAATTTCAGAGATGTTCCCAAAGCATGTTACTGCTCAGCTCTTGTTTTTCTGTGTCATTACAGCAAAGTGATGCAGCAGGGGGCTGGAGAACCTCTCCTGTGAAGGTAGTCTGAGAGAGCTGGGTTGCTCAGCCTCAAGAAGAGAAGGCTCCGGGCAGACCTTATCATAGTCTTCCAGTATCTAAAGGTGCCAACAAGAAACCTGGAGAGGGTCTGTTCACAAGGAAATGTAGTGACAGGACAAGGGAATGGCTTTAACCTGACAAGAGGGGAGGTTGAGATTAGATTTTAGGCAGAAGTGTTCCCTGTGAGGGTGCTGAGACACTGGCACAGGGTGCCCAGAGAAGCTGTGGCTGCCCCATCCCTGGCAGTGTTCAAGGCCAGGTTGGATGGGGCTTGGAGCAACCTGCTCCAGTGGAAGGTGTCCCTGCCCATGGCAGGGGGTTGAATCTAGATGGTCTTAAAGGTCCCTTCCAACCTAAACCATTCTGTGATTGTCTGCCTTATAAAAAACCTTAAGATGTCAATTTTTCTTTCTTTCCTTTGCCCAGGAAAACAGATCAGTAAAGCTGAGTTGGAGTGATGGGGATGAAGATACGTGTTGGTGCGTGTTTTCTTAAGCAGTGGCATGTCCTTGGTAGCCAAGCAGACTGCCTGATCCTGAGCCCTCTGCTTCCAGTGCAGGCAGCTGGTTCTATCCAAAGGGAAGCCTACGCTATTTTACGGTGCGTGTGTAGGAAGTGTTAAAAATGCTGAGTGAGTTTTACCTAACTCTCTATTTCCTGTTAAAATTATTAATATTTAGATGGCCACAAGGGAGGGAAAGGGGCTAAAAGGCCCTATGATAAAATTAATGCAGATTTTCTGCTCTGTGGAAGAATTCTGTCTGAAATACCAATAAGAGGTAACAAACTGATCTACTTTCAAAGTCATAATAATGCTGTCAGCTAATTGGAAAATAAAGCTAAACCCTTCCAAGGTGAAACATATTCAAAAGCTGGATTTTTACTTAAGAGAAGCCAGAAGATTCTTGAAGCAGGGATGTCAGCTCTGTCTCTGATTGTCTCTCAGGGTGAGGTAGGCTCTGTATCATGCCCTAACGATGATGCCCTGGTAGACTGTGGGTCTCTCCTTGGCAAGGGCTGCGACTGTTTCCCCAGAGCTAAGGCTGATCTGGCAGCCCTGTGCCTTGCTCTTCATGAAGAGGTGAATGAATATTGTTACAGCTCTTCTGCAGGTGGGAGCTGGCCCCAAGTGACTCATGGTTGTACAAGTTATCAGCTGCAGAGCCAAGAAATGAGGTCTCCTACCTACCAGTGCAGTGCTCAGTACACACAACCATATTGCTTACTGCAGAGGTGCCTGTTGGACTAATGGAAGTATTTCAATTGTTCCTCCAGGTTTCCTGGCTTTTCTTCAGTTTAAGCTAAGGCCTTACAGTTAATGCCAAGAGCGAGTATTAGAAACCAGGAGAGAACGGGATTTAGAGTTGGCTTAGAGTAAGGCTAGTTGTAGCCTTTGGGCTGCAGCCGTATAAAGTGAGCTTTATTGCTATTTTCTTTCCTTAGGCATCCTGTTTCTGATACATCAATGTTATTTTTGCATTATTAGTATTGATTAAATGCTTGAGAGCGTGTGTGGCACTGTACCAGCACCAGAGCAGTCAGGGACTCAGTTTCCATGGCAGCCAGAGCACAGTCCTGTACTTGCAGAACCAGAAGGGCTCTTTTTGGCAACTGCTCTCTGTGTTGTGATTACTTTTTCTTTCTGAAAACAGATATAATTTGAAGTCTAGTTCCTCAGTGCTGCAGAATCTTATCCATCCGGGGTGAGAGTTCTGCCTGCTGTAAGTTTCTTTATCTTCTCTGGAGTTCTAGCTTGGCTTCTGTCACTTCTGTGGGGGTGATTTCTTTTACTTGCAAAACTTTGAAAGACAGAAAAAGTGTTATGTTTAGAGTCCATTGAAACGGATGGAAATTTCCTCTTGATTTTGGTTGAACTTGATATGTTATGTTGTTGTAGCCTTCTTTCCCTTTCTAAGTAGCCTATAGCATAAATTTATCACTTTAAAAAAAGAATTGTTGAAGAAATGAGTGTGTACAACAGGCAGTAAACTCGTAACTGTACTTCTACCTCCTTCAGATAACTGTTCCGATTCCAGGTTTTAACTTTAGTTTCTATTTCAACTGGCCTTGTTTTGGCCCAGACTGCCTTTCTAGAGATGTAATGTGTATCGTGATGTACATTGAGGTGATATTTTGCTTCATTTCAAAGGGTGAATTAGAATTCTCTTTTGATCCCAAGTCTTTGTTCAGTTGTGCATTACCCAGTAGAGGTTTTCTGTCCATCTTTGCTTTCCATGTATAAATTTAATACAGTTAATTTCTTTGGTGGCTTTTCTGGCTTTTTCTGGCCTAGAAAAACCTTACTCATCTGGGTACTCCTGATCTAGATGAGTAAGGTTGTAGATATCCTTTCAGATATGATACATGGTTCTTTTATGATACTAGCTGCTTGGTTTGCTGATTTAGCAGTGATTGTATATTAGTAAATCTTGCTGGATTTACTGGACCTATTCTGTCCAGATATGGTGCTATTCTGCGTGATCCTGAGAGTAGTTAAGAGCAAAAAAATCAGCAAGAGCAGGAGAAATGCACTGAGAATGTCAGATGTAAACTTGCAACTGTTCCTGTAAACTTCTTACCCTGAATCACAATTGGATCTATGCAGCTACTTATAAACAGTGAGAAATGCCCCAGTTTCTTTGATACCCAATGTCAGTGTTGACTGATATAGGCCAAGAAATACACCTCCAGTCCCTGTAACTGTGGGGGTCTATTCTTATTGGCGTAGCTGTGTTAAGCTGATTACACATTTGTCATCCAGTAGCTGGTTGGCTGTTTAGCTTTCTATAAATCTTCACCATATAAATGGGCTAAATATTATCTTATGGATTTGAAAACTGATGCTTAGAGAAGTTATCCTTCGCCCAAGGCTGTAGAGTGATTCAGCAACTCGTTGTGAATATAAGTGACTCATGAAGAATGTTCCCAATTTCTTGTTCTTTGTCACAGAGTTTGTAAAATCATAGGATTGATTAGGTTGGAGAAGACCTTTAAGATCATTGAGTCCAACTATTAAATGTTCAGATAAATCCCAGTGTTGAGAGACCTCACTGTTTCAAAATAGAATCATAGAATAGTTAGGGTTTGAAAGGACCTTAAGATCATCTAGTTCTGACCCCCCTGCCATGTTAGTGTTGAGTCAAGTATGTGAAATACCTCACATGCATCACTTTTTGTATTTAGAATCAGAGACACAAACTACAGGTGTCTGGGAGGAACATGGTATTAGTTTTGCTTTTCAACATGGACTTCTTTCTTCTTAGACCTCATAACAACCTTCCAGTATCTGAAGGGGGCTTATAAGGATGCTGGGGAAGGCCTCTTCATTAGGGTCTGTAGTGATGGGGCGAGGGGTAACGGGTTCAAACTTAAACAGGGGAAGTTTAGATTGGACATGAGGAAGAAGTTCTTTACTGTGAGGGTGGCGATGCACTGGAATGGGTTGCCCAGAGAAATTGTGAATGCTCCATCGCTGATGGTGTTCAAGGCCAGGTTGGACATGGCCTTGGGTGGCATGGTTTAGTGGGAGGTGTCCCTGCCCATGGCAGGGGGGTTGGAACTGGATGATCTTGAGGTCCTTTCCAACCCAAACTATTCAATGGTTCTTGTACATTCTAATGTACCCTGAAGGAAGAATAACAGAGCAGAACCTGTGCACGGGGAGTCATCACTGTCTCCATTTTGAGACTGCACTTGACAGATGCTGTTCATTGCTAAAGAGGCTCTTTTCATTTCATGTGGAGACAGTGTCTCTCCAGACCTCCGTTATCTCCATGCTCACACCTCGCTGTTATCTGAGCACCGGCTATTGAAGTAATTTATCACCAGTACACCCTTGCCTTGATAAGCTGTAATATATCCTTGTTCTGGCAAGAACCAAGATGACTGGGGAAGTTTAATTTGCTACTATTTGTTTTATTGCTACCTCTCTTTTCCTTCTTCCTCTCTTGCGTAAAGCAATAAAGATACAATTTAGATTGCACAACTCTTGGGTTTGTGCAACACCACCCATTTCTGCTGCCTTGTTAAGTAGGGCTTCATCTTTAACTTGGTGGCAATAACAGGTAGCGTTTAAGTTAGCTGGTACTACTGGGTGATCCCATTGGGCTTGTAATATGCTTTTGAAGGGGCAGCCTATATGGGCACAATTCTTTGGTGGATAATAAATAAGGAGTTTCAGAGGGAAGCTCTGGAACAATCTTTGCCAGGATAACATTGGTGTGTTAAAATTGCCGGCTTTCCTTTCAGGAATTGCTCTTTGGTGGATGATTTCTGTTCCCCTTTGCACAAGAGCTCTTTAGCACAGATTTCTGTCCTATTTTTTCCCGGAATAATGTGTTATGTATGTTTGCCCAAGGTGCCAGTGCGTGTTGATCCCTGAAGTGAAATAAGGATTAAGAAGCTGCCTTGACAGGTGCTGAAAAGAATCACATCCGTCCAGTTCGTGGCTGGAGGGCCTTTGATCGTGGCATGGCACTTCAAAGAGTGTGAGTGCAGAGCAGGGGAGAGATCGGGGTGCCTGCAGTAGAAATCCAGGCACCCTCCTCTAGGGGGGAATGGTAAATAACATAGTTAATGTTTCTCCATGGTTGTGGATCAGCATGTGCCTGAGTGATGTGGGGCCTTTCCCAGGCTTGCATGCAGCATCTCATTGCCCTGCTGGAATCGTTTTCCTCGAGTCTTTCAGCATGAGTTTAGCCATTCTTTCTCATGGCCTGTCCTCAACAGCAATGCACAAAGCCTTTGTTAGCACCTTCTCTTGCTCAGGCATTGAAGGAGAATCTGCAGCACTTGGCTGAGAGCAGTGGGCATTTCTTCACATTTGATTATGCACACAATCATGTGAGTGCGGCCAGCCTTATTTTGTGCAAACACTTGAAGAAAGGATTAACAGCTCCTGCACAAATGCTGTATTTCAGCTGGCTGGAATCTGCTAAGTTTACCCTGCCCACATCTGTTTAGTTCTTTTGCAGTGTTTTTGAACTTGGAGTATGAAATCCAGGTGGAGGCTGCTGGCGTGACAGTGCTGGAGAGGCTGGAGCTGGCATGGATCTTCACGCCTGCCTACTCTTGACTCCAACTCAGTTCAGGGCAGTTGTGTACCACATTGTTGGGCGTATGATTGGCAAAGGATAACCCAGAGGATGTAAGCTCACAGAACAAAAGCCATCACCTTTCACTGAGCAGTTCTCATCCTCCAGCTTTTGTGGTCAGGACTGAGGTATTCTGCACCATGAGAAATGGTGCCTTCCTGCAGCAGGAGTCAGTTTTGTGCAGGGGTTTATAGAGTCCTTGGCTTACAGGGCCGTTCCCCTGGCAGCTTCATCTCTGCCTTCTCTGCACACTGTAGGAGCATTTCAAGAAAACTTGAAACCAAAATACCCTTTTAGAAGAGTGTTTTCTTTCTTTCCTTCTCAATACAAGCTGGATAGCTGTCAGTAGGTTGTCCATAATGTAAAGGTTGAGCAGTGATCTTTGTTACTAACAGGTTTCTGTTCTGTACTGTGTTATGCAGGCTGCACTATCACATTGCAGGGTTGATTTTACAGTGCAAAAAAAGATGCTTCTTTGGCAGTGAAAACCACAGAGGGGGAGGAAGGCAGCCAAGTGCGGGACCTGTTTAGCCCCCATGGGGGAGTGTGAGTTTTAATGTGGCGTTAGAAACATGTGCAACGGTTTAGGGCAGAATCTTGCTGTAGTGTTTTTCTCCCTGCTATGTGTTTTGTGGGATTAGTTTCTTGAGGGAAGGAACAAGCACGATGAGACCTGGAACAACAACCCAGAATTCCCTAATGCTTTTCTTTTAAAAACTAAGGCCATTTGCTGTGACTGTGGTGCACCTGGAAGCTGGTGTCATCTCTCCTTGAGCTGTTGGGGAGTGAATTTCCTGTGGATGAAGCTTTTGGTGCATCAGCTTGACCTTTACATAGAAAAAGGCCATGTGTAAATGTCAATTTTTGCTGTAATCAGTTGGGATCATCTGTTACTGTGTTGGTTGTTTTTTCCTCTGCTTTTATGATAGCAGAGATTTTTCCAGCAGTTTGATACACAAGGATGGTGCAGGTTTCACTGTCTTATATTGGATAAATTCTTATGATGAGAAGGAGAATTCATACCCGTTAGTGCTCTGTGTGTATGAGAGAAAGAACTGGATATTAAATGGAAGATGGAGGATTTAATTGATGGGTTATAAATCAGATTATTAAACGATGGGTATCTCAGGATTTGAGGAAGACCATTGTGGCATTTGGTGGGGTTTCCTTATTACTTTAATCTGTGGACATCCCTGTTCCCTGTTGTTGAAATTTGATGAAAGAAAACATCTTGTCTGCGTGAATACTCCGCCTGATCTTGTGCTGCAGAAGCCTCTGAGGAAATGCTGATCTGTTATTTCAGGTTGCTGACTAACAGCTTGGCCCTGTAGCTTCATAGCATGGCCTGACCTCCCCCCTGCTGGCATAGCTGTGTGAGACTGATGTCTCCTAGCTGGAAAATCTGCTGCTGTGGGTCTAGAAAGGCTGAAAGGAGATGGATTTATGTGGGCTGTGAGGTTCTGCTGAGAGAAGAGCCCTGGTTGGCCTTGGTGTGCTTGTGGGGCTGTACCCATGTAGCCATGCTGGCAAAGGCTCCTCTGGTTTACTAAGGGTCACCATCTCCCATCCAGGCAGAGTTTCACATCAGGTAGGTTTTAACTCCTGAGGTGAGCCTTGTGAGATAATGGTCAGGGGAGCAGTGTTGTCAGGGGAATATGCTGGGTAAGCTATCACATTTTGAGTGATGTTTCAAGGCATCTTTTGTCCTCCACAGTTAAAAACAATCACAGCTGACAATGAGGAACCTTTCCAAACTCTATCAATGGTTTCAGTCCTGTTTTGTTTTCTGCAGCAGTTTTCACTAGGGTGTTGCCCTGTTTTCTTTTAGCCTCTAAAAGTCCATGGAGCATCATTGTGGACCTACAGAAAATCAAGGTCTAATCCTGGTCTGTAATGTGTGCTTTGTAATTGTGTCATTTGTTACATATCTCCAATACTGTGGACAGGACCAGTGATGTGCACTGAAGAAGAGCAGGGTTGCTGGGGTATTGGACCTAGATGATCTTAAGGTCCTTTCCAACCCTAACTATTCTATGATTCTATGGTTATATGTTTGTTGACTGCTCCTTCACCACAGCCAAGTAGTCAGTTCCCACCCAGTTATGTGCAGAATAGACTCAATGTGGGGGCAGCAATTCCTGGGCTTGGACCACTGTTTTGTTCCAAGTGGCGGTTAACTCCTCTGTGATTCTGTCTGGGAGAAGAAAGTACAGTTTCATTCACCTCCTGATCTCGTGCATCCCCAAGTACATCATTGTGTGAGGACTTGCCGCAGGCAAGCCATGAAAATAGAAACTATCCCTATTTTATTGACTATTTGTTCAGTCTGTATCCAGCTCTTCTGCCTGTGTTCTCCAGTGTCCTGCTCGAAAGGAAGATCAGACACAGGCTTATTTTAGTTTGTATTATCCCTAGTTAAAGAATGATCTTACTTTCAATTTGGACATTGTAAAATAGCCCCCTTAGCTGCTGGTAAGCTGCTTAGTCAGCATTTACAGCTTTCCTCTTTTGTGGAAGGAGCTGTACTCACTCCCAACAGCTTGTGTGTTATTCCTACAGCTAAAGCAGGTCCTCTGTTTGTTAAAGTTGCAGCCTAATCTGTCACAACAGGGATGGACCCGAGGGAAATGAGCAGCATTTCTCAGTCCCACAAAGTGATGGGCAGGCTGTGCCTCTGCCACCATTTGGCTTGAGCATCCACAGTTGATGGTCCTTGTCCGGCCTAACAGCCTTTTTCCTGGTCTGAATACGGCTTGGAAAGTCTCAATATTATTGCTCTAATCCATTTCCTTGTGGATAAACTTTTAAGTTCTTGTCCTGGTTTGGATATTGTGCAATATGTTCAACTGACAAAAAAGCAAAACGAAAAACCCCAACCCTGAGCCATGTGAAGAGGCGTTTCCTCCTGTTACGCTGCAGGCTACTATGACTGTGAAGCAGAACTCTTGGTGAGTTCAAAGCGAGTTTATTGTTGCTGTGTGAGTATTCAGTGAGTCACTGTAAACCTCTCTAATTCTGTTACGTCAGTGTTGTAGCTTACATCCTGCTTTTTCAGTACCCATTTCTCAGCTAATATTAGGATTTTCCTGTAATATATAGATAGTAAGCCACTTCCAGTGTATTAGGGTTTTAGTTTGACTGCAGAAAATGGCCAGGAAGAATTGCCAGATGTGTAGGCACTACATTTCTATCTCTGATGTGCTTTTGTTTGTAAGTGTATGAACTTGACGGAGATTTGTTTTGATGAGCCTTTTCTAGCTTGGACTTATGTTCAAACAGTATTATGTCTGGGTGAGTCAAATAAACTGCCTTTGTGTTTGCCAGCATGCTGTCTCTTCCAGATGTGGTTCAGTCCTGCTGAATCTATTGTGTTACAAAGTTCTTGTAGGGAGGTGGCTATAAAGTGAAGTCATGCCGCTCTTGCAAGTCTCCCTGTTCCTGAAGGCTTTGTGCAGCCCCTCTGGGGTCAGCATTCAGGGCCTGTGCTCTGGGGGAACATGCAGAGCCAGCCTTGCTGAAGGGTGATTCGTGTGCTTTGGACAGTTATGTCCAGTTCTCCACTGGAAACGTGCCTCCCTGTGCACAGACCTTACAGCGTAGGTTTGCCTGACTGGGCTCAGAGACTGGAAGACAAAAGAAATCTAAAGAGAACTGAAGTGTCACCAGGGCTTAGAATGACCTCCCTGTGCAAGGTCTGGTGAGGCAGATGGATCTCAGCCACGCCTGAGCTTTGTGGTTTTCATAAATGCAGCTTGCGTGATGCCTGTTGAGAAAATATGCTCAATGTGGACAACCTGTAAAGGACAGAAAGAGGAAATGATGGGAAGGGCAGGCTGAAAGCTTGACAAAACACATCCCTGTTTCAGCAAGCTCTGTGGCAGGCTGTCCCTTCCTCACCCAAAGAAACTGTGTAAACTTAACCTCAGATGTCATCAGAGGAAGTCCTCATCTGGAAATGGAGAGCTGCTTGTGCTCAGGTGTTGTGGTTTAAGCCATAAATCAGGCACGCAGTTTGTTCACTCACTTCCCCCTTTTTCTTCCCTCTGCTCCTGGAGGGATGGGAAGGAGAATC
>JAOEHY010009812.1:0-24812 GCA_025447955.1 Psilopsiagon aurifrons
CCATGGGCTCAGCGGCCGGCGGAGCCCTAAGCGAGGCCCACGGCCGCCGTGGGCCGCAGCTGGGCCGTGGAGGCGCAAGCTGCTTGGGAGGGCCGCTGTGGCGGCCGCCGGGGTCGAAGCGCCACCATTAGGGGCCTCTAGCGCTGCTTCCGCGGGCCGGGGCTTTGCCGGACAAGGGGAGGCGGGAAGGAAGAAGGCCCGGCCGCCGTGAGTAGCGCTGGGCGCGGCTGGGGGTCCGCGCCCGGTCGGGGACGCGACCGGGAGAGGGGAGAGCGGTGTGTTAGTAAGGGAGCTGGGTTATGGGGGCCGAGGCTGAAAATGATCCCCGCCTCAGCGCGGAGGCCGGGGCGGAGCCGCGACCCGGTCTGTTGTGTCGGACAAGCACGGGGGCCTGTGGTTCGCCTCCCGCCATCTCACAAATGGCTGGGGTCCTCCTTGGGTTCCAGGTCCTGGGGTATCCCCAAAGCCTTCACTGACAAACGTCAACAGCGGCTGCTGGGACAACACCGATTGGAACCCGGGCGTTAAACCACGCCTGTCTCCGTGCACTTTGCTAGTAACACCTTCAGGTTGTTGCTAAAGCTCAGAACAGGCTTTAAGAGGCACTTGCTGATTGTTTACTGTTCGCATTTCTCAGTTTTGGCAGAATGAGGCAGTTTCGCTTTCAGTTGTCAGCGCTGCAGCCCTCCCAACAGGGGCAAATAAAGCGTACATAAGCTAAATAATATGAGTTAGAGTCAGAAAGTAGTCTTGATAAATTAGCGTGCTTTTAAAGGGTCTTTGCTGGTCGATACGTGTGGAACAGAATGTTGATAGGTGAGGTGGAGTCTGAACACAGTATTAGAGTATGGTGAAAATAAGGCTTTCACTTTTCCCATTAAATATCAACATACTCTTTTACTCCATGACAGTCTCGGAGTTTGTGTTTACATCCTCTAATGATGTGAATTTGCCTAAACTGCAGTTCCAGACTAGAACATAGACTAGGTCATTTATATTGTAGCTCTGCAAGCTGCTTGTCAGCGACTCATGAGTTCTTTTCAGTGGGACTCTACTTAGGTGGAACAGTCTGTGGGCTAAGGTTTAGTTTATTGCCATAGTTGAAGGTGAGAGATAGCAGAAGGTGATAAGGACAGAACATCTTTAAAGTAAATATTTTAAAACAACTATTAAGCTCAAAAAGAAGTAGCACTGATTTAATTATCCAAACAAGATAGGCTTTGCTCAATGGATTTTCATACAAGTGTATTTGTGCTTCCATAGGAGCCATGTTAGCTTCCGTGCATTCTGGAATGTGCATGTTTTTTAGCATGCATTCCTCACTGAAATCTGTATTTTCAGACTGTTCTTTCCTCTTTCTTTACTTCCCTTTTATGCCCCAAAATATTTCAGTTCATTGTGTCTGCTTTTGACAGCAGAGCTGAAATCACAAAGATAATATTTTACGAATTTTGTAAAAATTGGTGGGTGTAGAAAGGAGAGAGGCTTAAGTTAGTATCCCTAGTAAGGAATAGGCAGTTAAGTTCACCAGTTCATCACCACATCAGACAGACGGCCTACCCAAGGTAACCATTGGTGATTATTACTGATGATGTCATGTGCTAGCAGTGTTATGCATCTTCTGTTTTTCTATGGTTATCAAACGTGAAGCACAGATGCTCATCCTCTTCACCGTCCCTTAGAAAGGGATATGTTAATGGTGAGCCAGGGGCAGCTTAATGATCCATGAATTGTGAGCTGTCACACTGGTTATGGTTACAATTTCAGAACTCTGTCATTAGGGGAGTATGTGCTGAATAATGCACAATTTTCATCTGTTTCGATTTGAATTCGCTGTATAAAATCGTTTGTTTAAATAAAGTAAATACTGCATTTTCAGACTAGACTGTGTAAGTCTTTGTCTGAAATTTTCGCCAGGAATCTGAATAAAGGCCTGGGAGCCAAGGCATTGAGTTGCTGTCAGGTTGTTGACCAGCTGGAGTAACCAAAGCCTTTTAACCTGGAGGCAGCACTATGCCGAAGTGTAGCTTTATGCTAAGCAGGTGCATGGCCTGAAAACCAGCCAGAAAGAAGCCAGGACTCCAGAGTGGTGTTCTGTCAGTTAGGCTCCATGTTCCTTGGCAGGTAGCACAAAATGTGGGATTAGGCCTCTAAGGTTCTGAGTTGTGGTTCTCTGTAGTCATGTGTAGAGAGAAATGGGTCCTGCTGGAGGGCAGTTCCTTCTGCCTGAGACACTGCTTGGTGTCTAGGATAGTGTTAGAGACATGCTGTTTCTTTTTCATACGCAATGTGTAAAATTGTCAAAAGGGGCTTTAACATCACATTTCCTGTGTTTTGTTTGTTCTCTATCAGTATTAATGGAGCTAATAGGCTTAGAAGACTGAAAACAAAGGATCTTTGCAGCATATTGCATCCACCAGATTGTGGCTCTGCATTGATGTCAGTTCAGAGTTCAAGCAACGTAATCCCATTACTTTTAAAATCATAAATTGGCTTTGTGAAATAAGGCAAGATGGAGAAAAGATTTAAGACTGCTACCAAAACAAACATAAACTGTGGAAATGTAGTTTAAATGCAGTTTACAGTGGGCAGAAGTCACCAGCCGTGAGTATTGCTGTCCTCTTAGAGTTGGAGAAAAAGAGACTGCAGGGGCCAGACCCTCACTGCGGGGGAATTCTGTTTTATTCCAAATGTTTAGTTTGGCATATTAAACATGTTTGGAACAATAATAATGTTTAGTTTGGAATACTGTTTTAGTTTACATAGAGTAGATCACATTTGTTCAAAACTAAAATGTAGGAAATAGTAGCAAGTAGGTTAAATGAGGGAATAAGAACTTTTTTGCTTTATTATCTAGCATTCTCTTGTTCAAACAGTGTTAGGACAGAAGGTTGGCTAGATAGTGTGATGTAGCCACTACTAGAGACTGATTCTCACTTAGGGCTACTGTAGTGAGTCACATGTGGTTTTATCTGACATGAATATTCTTCCTCTGAAGACTTTGAGGAAATACATATGGCTGTATCTATAATGTAGGACCTTATGAAAAATCAGAAAATTGGTTTAACTGATAGTAGTACGACTTGTGAGATGTTAACTTACCTGTCTGATAATTTGGCTAGAACAAGTTCCTTCTTATCTTATATAATACTTCATTTTTCTGATAGCAAACTATTTTCTCCAAGCTTTGAGAGTTTGTCCTCTGCTTTTAGTAATAGTTTCTCTCATTAGAGCTGCCTGCGAGCTTGCTGTAAAGTACCTCGAACTATACTGTAAGAGTGGATTTCAGGAACACACCCAATTACAGCCAGATACAGGCTGTCCCTTTCTGATGAGAAACCAGGACAAGTGTTTGTGTCTAACTTACAAGGAGTATTTCTTGGGGAATGGAGTCTGCAAATGAGCAATCTCAGAAGGGTGCAGAAATCAAACGGATTATGTTCTGTGCTTTCAGACCAAAGGCTAAGTCTTGAAAACATGATTCCTGCAACTGTTCACACTGTCCTGAGTGCTCTGTATTTATGCTGCCACAGAAAGAACTGGTTACACTCGGAGGAGAAATACAAGAATACTAAGGACTGAAATGTGCTTGCAGCCAAAGTATCCTCATCATGAATAGGTACACTACTATCAGACAGCTTGGTGATGGGACCTACGGCTCTGTTCTCCTAGGGAGAAGCATTGAATCCGGAGAGCTAATAGCTATTAAAAAGTAAGTAATTTTGTTTGTTACTTAATAGTGGATGATCCGGGTTTTTCCATTCTGTGGTCCACATCACTTGCTTATGCTGGTTTGAGCACTTCATATTCCATGCAACATTTGTTTCTGGAGTTGTATTTGGGTAGTGTGCAATAGCTAAGTTTCTTGCGTCCTGCAAACTCCCAGCAGAAGATAAAGAGGGTGAGATATAGTCTTACTGTAACAGTCCTCTGCTACTATGTCAGACATGTACTAGCAGTTTGCAATGCTGCTTTGGAATCTGGAGTCCCTTTCCTGCTGCTTACATGGGACATACATTTCATGGTCGAGTTCCCAGTGTAGTGTTAGTATTGCAGTGATAATAAACACAATGGATCTCATTGTCCATTGTATGTATCTTTATATGCATGATAAGACGTATTGGTCTTTTCAGCTCAAGATTTTCTTAAAATTCCTTGAGAAGTTCACTTCATTTTCTGTGATGCTTCAGCAGTGACCTTAGTTTGTAAATGGCTTATTTATCCTAGTTGTGGTAAGAGGCAGCTGTAAAACATTGCAGGCACCTTCCTGAAATACCAACCATGACCCAGGGACATGCTCATCAAAAGAGCTTTCAGTATAATGCTGTTTTGTGTGAGCAGTCAATAGGTGGCTTTAGCAACTTTCTAGATCTTCTGTGCTGAGGGTATTTTTCGTATATCAAATCTTGCCAGAGGCACCTTTGATTTTCATTTTGCAACATGGTAGAAACTCAAATGTTCCAGAACAAAACAGAAGATGGTACCCTCTTGGCATATGCAGTAATGCCAGGCCATTAGGAACAGAAATGGTGTGGTAGCTGAATGCACAAGACAGTAACTGCAAAAACACTGTTTATTGTTATTATATTTTAGTTTATTTCAATTATTAAACTGTTCTTAACCCACAGATTTTACTGCCTAGGGTTAAACCACAACACTGAGCCATAATCAAAATGTATATCAACAAATAGGACTGTATGTTACACACAGATACTGTGTTCAGAGTTACATTCTGTCTCAGGAGAAAACACATAACAGAAACAAGGAATTGAAATTACCAAGAAATCAAAACTCAGAGAAGAAAAGCAAGAAGAATATGTAAAAATTAGAGACCCAGTGAAGTGATTTAATTTGCTCTTTATTAGATTTGTTTCAAAACAGTTTGAGTTGTTCATAACTGCTGTAACTCTTGTTCTTTTTACAGTTAGAATCTACTCCACTGGACTGTATCCTGGAAAGAAAAATAGCATGCCTTGACTTGTTAAAGGCTCTGAATTTTTTGTGTCAAAATACATATATGAAAAAAGGCAATCCTGTGTAATAATAATGCTTTTGAATTCTATTAGAGCGTATGTTGTCCAGAGATGTGAAGGTTTTTTGACAAAGGAGAGAGTAATGACACAAAGGAGAGAGTAATGACACTTATGGGTCCAAGGCCAGGTGATATTAACCATGTATTAATTGGGGTTTTTTTTCCTTCTACTGTTGTAGAATGAAGAGAAAGTTTTATTCCTGGGAGGAATGCATGAACCTTCGAGAGGTTAAGGTACTAGTTTCATTCAACGGTTAACTTTAAATTAGATTATTAAATGTCACATTTTGGGGTGACATCAAATTCTTTCCACTCCTTTTATCGAGAGCTCCCCCCAGCATGAGCTGTGGCATATGGCAGTACGGTTCTGTTTTCTGCTCATTTGAACAGGGTGTCTGTAGTTTTATGAAAATTCTTATTACAATTCTTACCAAAAAATCATTTGGTTGTAGAAAGCTGCTTCCTCATTAAAGTGAGTGGTGCATGAGTGAGCAGGCTTTCCTGTCACAAAACCTGGATTTAATTAGTGTTTGATTTTCAGAGCTTGAGAACATGTGCCCTTTGCACAGTAATAACCTTTGTACATGCAGTTGTTTCTGGATAATTGTTTCAGGGGCAGGCATTTAGCATGAGATTCTGACACCAGCAAAGCCTTAGGGGTGTGTTCTAAAGACCTTCTGTAATTTCTAGTCCTTGCTATCACTGTTGCAAACATGCAGAAAACATAGGTGACTTTTCTTTTACTACAGTACCACACCTTGGTACTGTGCTGCTACAGCAAGAATGAATGTAGACTACGCTGCAGATCTAAACAGTAAGAATGAAGACAGACCCAGGTGTACTGGTTTTGGCTGGGATGGAGTTAATTTTGTTCACAGCATCTTGTATGGTTCTGTGTTTTGGATTTGTGATCAAAACAGTGTTGATAACATAGAGATGTTTTAGTTATTGCTGAGCAAATAAGTCAAGTTGCCTCTGTTTCTCATGCTTCCCCATCAGTGAGCACGCTGGGTGCGGGGGCAAGAGGCTAGGAGGGGACACAGCCGGGACGGCTGACCACAGCTGACCAAAGGGAAATCCCATACACTGTTACATTCAGCATGAAAAGCTGGGGAAAAGGGTGAAGAAGGAAGGAGCATTTGTAATAAGAGCATTTCTATTCCCAAGTAACTGCTATGCCTGATGGAGCCCTGCTTTCCTGGAGATGGCTGAACGCCTGCCTGCCAGTGGGAAGTAGTGAATGATTTCATTGTTTTGCTTTGCTTTTGTGCAGGGCTTTTGCTTGACCTGTTAAACTGTCTTCATCTCCACCCACTAAATTTCTTGCTTTCTGCCCTTCTGATTCTCCCATGCCATGGATGAGTGAGCTCAGCTGCTCACCAGGGTTAATCCACAATACCAAGGAAGAATTTCCAGGGTTGTATTTAGTCTGGACTGTAACCTGACTGTTGCCAGTGCAAGTACAAGAGTGTGAATTCTGCCAGTAGGAAGCTACCTACAAAGAAAACACAATTGTTTTGGTGCCCACTGTGGTGCCGTATTGCTGGCTTTTGAATGACCAGCATGTTAAATTGATGCATATACTTTATATATATCTACTAATACTTGGAGATTTGGTCTTTCTTCTCAGAGCTGTCTGATTGTTTAAAATATTGTAGAGTTTTTGAAATCAAGTTCTCTGCATCAGTGAAAAATGTTTTTTTCACTAGAGTAAGACCCTTCTGAATTCCTGTTTATATTTTCTTTTTATAGTCTCTGAAGAAATTAAACCATGCCAATGTAGTAAAGCTGAAAGAAGTTATCAGGGAAAATGATCATCTGTATTTTGTGTTTGAATACATGAAGGAAAATCTTTATCAGTTAATGAAAGAAAGGTATGTAACATCATCACCTATTCCTGATAAAAACGAGTTATTTGCAGAATGCGTTTAACACCCCTGTTACTTCTCAGAAGGCTTTGGATCATTTATTTAGGCTTAGATCACTATGGTTTGAAGCTGTGTGCTGCAGTAGGAGCTGTGGCTGTCACCTTTGGGTGTATCCCAGACAGTTTAGTGACAGTTTCCAGTGTCTTTTCCCAGATTAGCCTGGCAGATAAGTAATGTCAGAAGTGTCTAGAGTAGACACTTTTTTGAGAGTTAGAGCTGTGGACAGCCCTCACCCTGAGGAGGCATTGAACCTGGAACTTCTGATAGGTAAGTGCTCCAGCCAGCAATACTTCTTCTATTACATAATGATATCACCATCTCTTTTGATATGGCTTCCTTAAATAAATGAATAAATAAAAAGTGGTTGAAATAGCAGTCATGAGCAACCAAATTCTGGATTGCTTTTAGGATCCGGGAGCTTTTTCCTTGCAGTTCGAACTGATACGTCCAAAGACTGCCTATTTTATTTGTCAGCATTGTCAGTTAAATCTATCCTTTTGATATTTGCCGGAGCATTAATAAAGTCTTAATTTTAGCCTTCAGGCCATGTTAACATCCTCCAGAGGATATTCAGGGACAAAATAGCTCCATGCTTTGAATTGTTCTCTGAAGATGCCGTTTTCTCTCTGTGGACCACAGCTTGGGAGATGACAGTAGTTTGATTTGATTTAACAAAGTAAAGTTATTGTTAAAACATACCTCTGTAAATACTACATAAAATAAGTTTTTAAGCATAAAAATACTGTTCATGCACAGGTATAGAATAATGAAATTTGGCACACATATATGGATGTTGATTTTTAGTTATATTAAATGGTTCAAATGCAGAACATACAAACCAATTATTGTTAAATTTCTTAGAAATGCTTGGTATATCCTACATCCTTATGAAAACAAAAAGGGCAGATATCTGTAAAAGCATGCTACACATCATGCTCTCTATGGTTTAGCTAGGCCTTGGACTGCTTAGGCAGTGTATAATTCAAACCTTCAAGAATGTGGTCTGTTTGCTTAAGTCTTAGTTGAAATTGCCAGTCTTGCTGGAAGGGACTTTAGAGGAAATATGACTCTTTCTGCTTTAAGTAGAAAATAAGCAAGCAAATATGAAAGGCTGACTCTGATGGATGATCTCACTTCTGAAATATGTGATGGTCAGAGTTTTTCTGAGAGGACTCAGGCTCAGAAAATTGAATAAGGCCCAGGTCATCTTCTTCATTCACTCTTAGGCTTTTTCTGAATAAAACTCACACTTATTTCCACCCTAAGCCATCTCTACTGTGTTTTGGCCTGTGCAGAGATAGCTGGTGTAAAGATGTTTGATCAGAGTCCTCTCTTGGTAAGAGTGGCTATCACTAAACTCCATGCCATGGCTGATGTTGCCTGAACGTTGTGAGGAGAGCACCCTCCTCTTTTTAGCGGTAGCAGACGAGACCTTTTTTCAGATAAAAGAAGATGAAGAAGTAGTGCATCAGCTGTTAGATCATAACAAGAGGAATTCAAAAGTATGGCTTGTATATGCTCCAGAAAAGAGGCTAGAAGAAACTGCACGGAAGGGACTAAATTAACATGAGCACTTGCTGTCTGGAGGAGCGTACCTTATGACCTGTACTTGTCATGAAGCAAAATACAAGCACCGATACAAGCTTTGTAGAGAATGGATTGAGAGCAGCCCTGAAGAAAAAGAGTTGAGGGTGTTAGTTGACAAGAAGCTCAACACAAGCGAGCAATGTGTGCTTACAGCCCAGAAAGCTAGCCATATGCTGGGTTGCATCAAAAGCAGCATGACCAGCAGGTTGAGTGAGGTGATTCTCCCCCTCTACTCCACTCTTGTAAGACCCCACCTGGAGTACTGAGTTCAGCTGTGGGCTCCCCAACACGAGAAGCATATGGACCTGTTCATGTGAGTCCAGAGGAGGCCACAAAGATGCTCAGAAGGCTGGAGCACTTCTGCTGTGGAGACAGGCTGAGAAAGATGGGCTTGTTCAGCCTGGAGAAGAAAAGGTTCAGGGAATACCATATAGCAGCCTTCGAGTGCCTAAAAGGAGCCCACAGGAAATAAGGAGAGGGACTTTTTACAAGGACATGTAGAGACAGGACAAGGGGGAATGACTTTAAACTGACAGAGGGGAGATTTAGATCAGATATTAGGAAGAAATTCATTACTGTGAGTGTGGTGAAGCACTGGAACAGGTTGCTCAGAGATGTTGTGACTGCTCCATCCCTGGCAGTGTTCAAGGCCAGGCTGGATGGAGCTTTGAGCAACCTGGTCTAGTAGCAGGTATCCATGCCCATGGCAGGGGGGTTGGAACTAGATGATCTTTAAGGCCCCTTACAACCCAAACCATCTTTTTCTATGATTCTGTGTTAAGGTTTGTTCAGTTTGGCCAATTTTCCTTTTTTCTTTTTCCCCCCCTTTTTTAATTCACTGCTTAGACTTGACAAGTTGTCACATAGTTTTAATATAATGTAATATGGTAGTTCAGCAAATACCGTGTAAAACGAACGCAGAGAGTGCCTAAAATACATCTATCAGTTTTACTCTAATTGTTCCCTTTTATCTTTAGTTCATTAGATAGCATGAGCTCAATAATAATAATCAATAATTAGTATCTTTTTCTTTTCTCTTATTCTACAGAAACAAACTGTTTCCTGAGTCTACAGTTAGGAATATTATGTATCAGATCCTGCAAGGGCTTGCATTTATCCATAAGCATGGTAGGTTATGTTTTAGCTGTAAAAATTTTGAATTAAAGCAAGATAGTGTCTGTGTGAGTTTTTTAATGTGTACACTAACAATTACATTAACTGTTGCAGGGGGGTTGGAACTAGATGATCTTAAGGTCCTTTCCAACCCTAAGTATTCTATGATTTTGTGAAGGGAGTGATCAAATGAACGATACTATATGACAGATTCAGATTACTGAAAATATCCATATTTTATAGTTGACTGATATTTTAGTTAGGAGTTTTGCTCAGTTCCTTTCCTGTAGGTTTCTACTTTCTCAATCTGGCAGCTCTACAATTTCTCTGATGTTGATGGGCACATTTTCTAAAAGATTTAGGGGTCCCCTGAGAATGAGTACAAACTAAAAATTACTCTTTTCTCAAGATACACACAGATATCTGAATAAAATGCACATTGTCTATAAGATACACTTGAAGTAATAAAGTCTGAGTGACAAAGAGCTTTCATTGCGTGGCCTTCCAGCTCATTTGTATGATAATGCTAAAAGCTGAAGCTGCTATATACCAGCCAGTACTAACAAGACCCACTTAACTAATTAAAAAAAAATACTGATTTTAATGATAACTTCCTCATCATGTTTTCCTGCCCTCTGCAATTCTACCTGCTAAATATAGTGTATACTGCTCGTCAGCTCATGGGGTTATTAAAAGACAGCTAAAATCACTGGCCAAAGACCTGGAAGTGAAAGGCTTGTAGGACCAGCATTTCAGTTCACTTGAGAAAGATACTTACCTTGGAAAGTGCTTTGGAAAACATTTTCAAGCTAATGTTTTTATTCTCTGTTGTTATGGGGCTTGGACTGGGGATTCTTCTGAAACCCACCCAGAAATTCCAGTCTGTTCCATTGAGATGCAAAATATTTTAAAACTGAGAAGTCACACAATTTATTTGTAAAAAATCCAAGTCACATTTGCTAATGAATTTTCAAATGGATCACAGTCTTTTAGAATACCTTTTACTGCCATTTAACATAATACAGATTTAAAGAATGAACAGCTTTGTGTCAAAACAGTCTTGTTCACTGACCTGCTTCACAGTAGACTGTCATTTCTGTGAATATATTGTGCATCTGTAGTTACAAGGATCTGGAAATTCATGGCAAGCCTGACAGGATGGTCTTGGTGGTCTTGTGGCTCACAGTGTAAGACTGAGTGTCCCAAGATTCTCTCTGTAACAGTTTTGGAAAAATCATGTGAACATTCTCCCTCTCTCTGTTTCTCTGTTCTGCTCCTATGTGGCATAAAAGTGTTTATCAAGTAAACTTTTTATGTTCTTTATCCATCTAGACTAGCAAACTTCAAACATCTTTTCATATTTGAATACACAATTGATTGCTCTTTTTCCAAGTTTGCCATGAAATAGATTACCTCAGAAGCATTCTGCCAGTGCATTTCATGTCTGCACAGAAAAATACAGAAGTGACTGTACTAAGTGCTAAGACCAACTTTGTCTGGTACTTCCCATAAAGAGGCAGCAGTTCAAGCAGGCATCAGAGTATGTACTTAACATCCCTAGGAAGGACGTAATTTGCTGGTTGTTTGGTACTGTGTCTTCAATGCTGTCATGCATTAATCTAGCAAACAAAAGTTAATATAGTTATACTGGAAAATGTGTATACATCCTGTGTGAAGGTTTATTCTCCTCTGTGTGAGAGCATATTCAAGGCTGTAAAAAAAACTTAGCATGTACTAAGCATGTTGGAAGTCTCTGAAAAGGAGGTCATATACAGCTGGGGTGGCATTGCTGTGGACATCAGTATTTCATTTGAATTTTAGGGTTCTTTCACAGAGACTTGAAGCCTGAAAATCTCCTTTGCATGGGACCAGAACTTGTGAAAATAGCAGACTTTGGCTTAGCCCGAGAAATACGATCCAGACCTCCTTATACCGATTATGTATCCACAAGATGGTAAGTGCTCGTATTCCCCTACGTTGTGTGAAACTTATAATCAGGCCTTTAAAGAAGTAAAGTATGAAATTTGTTCTGAATGTAACATCACTTCTGATGCCTCCTCTTCATGAAACTTTCATTTAAGCTTGGCATTTTTAAAATGCTGCAGTTAGCAGAAGGTCGTTTACAGATGGGAGCAGCACAGGAATGAAGAGAGAGCCTGAGAGGCAGGTGGGCATGCTGATATTGCTGCATGTCAAGAAGGCATGAGGGAGCTTACGAGTTCTTATGTAGGTTTTAATCCTTCATTCTAAGGAAAAAAATGAAGTCTTATGTATGGGATAGGAGAGGATAGGAACATTTTAAGGGATGTTTGCTCTTGACAGCGAAGAATGAAGAGCTGAATGGTTTCATGTATCATGTATCTGAATTGTGTTGATTGTTCAGACTTGGTTTTCTTCTCTTACAGGTACAGGGCTCCTGAAGTCCTTCTCAGATCCACCAGCTATAGTTCTCCAATAGATATTTGGGCTGTTGGTTGTATAATGGCAGAAGTTTACACACTGAGGCCTCTCTTCCCAGGTGCCAGTGAAATTGATACTATATTCAAAATTTGTCAAGTGTTGGGAACGCCAAAGAAGGTAACCAAAGTGACATTCCACGCTGCAATAGTAATAGAGGTGTTCTGCAGTATAGAATGGCATAATAACACTAAGCATAAAAATAATCTATTTTCATGCTTACTGCTATTGTACGGTATTCTCAGACATAGTAAACTAAATTCAAACTTACTTTCTGTGAAGTAAGAATTATGCAATTATGCTATAAAACCTGACATTTAGAGAAGAAGAAGTAGACCCCCGAACAGCAAACAGAGTCCTTACCCTGTGTTTTCATTAGGTGGAAATTTAACTTTTTCTTGCATACTTTTGCATATCATCCTATGGTTTAAGAGGCTAGATACTGGAATCATGGCAAGACTTCTATCTCCTGATTCCATTTGTGCCTTTGACTTTGTCAGATGTGAAAAAAGGCTTACTTCTCACCAGAGGTTTGAGGTGAAAATTTCCAGTGAAATCTTTAATACCGTTTAGGACAAGTTTGACACAATTTATTACTGATAAGAGAATATATGCTAGTGTATGTGGCACTATGGTATTTTACAGTGGAACTTTCTTTGTGATTGGAAATCTCATTCTTCCAGAACGACTGGCTTGAAGGCTACCAACTCTCAGCCTCCATGAATTTTCGCTGGCCTCAGTGTGTACCTAACAACCTGAAAACCCTCATACCTAATGCTAGCAGTGAAGCAGTGCAGCTCATGAGAGACATGCTGCAGTGGGACCCCAAAAAGCGGCCAACAGCTAGTCAGGTTTGGTTTTGCTTTATTTTTTTCACATCTGCATATGATGCTTCCTTTCACCTCAAGGGACCTTTTATAGGCCTTCATTTAGCAGTTGCTCAAGGGCTCTTAGAAGAGAGAAGAGCAGAAGTCAAAAACAATTTGCGGGACAAAGGGGAGTAGTTAAAGGAGAGTAATCAGTCTTTTGCATGCAACATAAACTGCCTGAGGTGTGGGCTCAATGGTCAGATGTGTTACTGTTGTATGTATAAATACACCTGAATTAAGTATAATCTTGTCACTGTGAGTAGCAGCAGAGTAAAGGTGGCATGTATGGCAGAAGGATGTCTTTCATTGCTACAGATGCGGGCCATGAACTCACTGGATAATTGAGGTTGGAAGGCACCTCTGGAGTTTGTCTGGTTCAACACCCCTGCCCTAGGCAACATGCACCAGTGGTCAGTCACCCTCATAGTGAAAAAGTTTTTCCTGACTTTCATAGGGAGCTTCCTGTGTTTCGGTTGGTGCCCATTGCCTCTGAACCTGTCAATAGGCACCACTGAAAAGAGCCTATGTCCATCTCCTTTGCACCTGTCTTACTGTTTCCTCATATGTGAGGTACTCCAGTCCCTTATTCAACTTCGTGGCCCTTTGATGGACTTTCTCCGTTACGTCCATCTTTCTCCTCTGCTGGGAAGCCCAAAACTGGACACAGCTGTCCAGGTGTGATCTCGCCAGTGCTGAGCAGGGGAGAAAGATCACTGCCCTTGACCTGCTGGCAACACTCATGCTCATGCAGCCCAGGATACCTTTAGCCTTCTTGGCATCAAAGGTGTATTGGTAGCTCATGTTCAACTTGGTGTCTACCAGGTCCTTTTCAGAAAAGCTGCGTTCCAGGTGGTTGAGCGTAGCATGTACTGGTGCATGGAGTTATTCCTCCCCAGATGCAGGATTTGGTATTTACACTTGTTGAACTTGAGGTTTCTGTCAGCCCATTTTTCCAACCTGTCATCGTTTCTCTGGATGGCAGCACAACCCTGTGGTATATCAACACTCCTTCCAGTTTTGTGTCGTCAGCAAACTTGCTGAGGGTACACTCTGCAGCACCATCGACATCATTAATGGAGATGTTGAACAGTATTTGCCTCAGTATTGACCTCTGAGGTACACTGATGCCTACTGGCTTCCACCTAGGCTTTGTTCCATGGATCACCACCCTCTGGTCTGGCCATTCAGCCAGCTTTCAGTTCACCTCTCTGCCTGTTTATCCAGTCCAGTGTTGCCTGGATAAAACTAATTTATGCAACGCAGTTTGCAAGGTGATCTCGGCTCAACTGCACCATCAGTATGCCGTAACAGCCTGCACATAAGCATAGCCCAGGTTGTCAGTATTGCACATAGTCCAGTTGATGTTATTGACAGTAGCCACTGATTTCACACGTCAGTACTGTAGTGGTAGTACCCAGCTAATGAAATAAGCAGTTGAAAACCAGTTGTGATTCTGGGTTCAAATCTGACTTGACTTCAATAGGACCCTAGCCGAACATTTGTGATTATATCAGACCTTCAGTACAAATTGTAATAAGAAAGCCTTTCAAGCTAATTAAAACAGTTAAAAAGTAAAATAGATTAAGAACTCTCAAAGGTTTTAAAAAGCAAGAATTACTGACTGTAACTTGGTATTAAGAGCCATTAACAAATATTTTACAGTAAATTACAAATGTGGTAAAGAATCTGAGAATCTGTTTGAATGAGAGATCATTGGGAAAGGAAGATGAATATACCTTAAAACAGCAAGGTGGACAGAGATAAATTGTCTCCACTAACAATTCCTTAATTACTTGTAAGGCAGGATAAAGATATTTTTACTAAACCATCTTCCAAGAAAAGGAAGAGGCTAATTTTCAGAAGTGTTGTATTTCTTTCATTTGATTCAGTCTTGGAACTGGAGAATAGAAGAGATGGGATGTCTCTGAAGTCATTCAGGTCTTGATGGCTGCGTGTGTTTCCACATGCACATGCACACATACAAGCAAGAGAGCACATAATGAAGTATGCCTCTAGGTGGTTTATACCTGGTTAAGTATTTTACTTCTGCGGAACTTTTTTCCTTTTGTGCGAGTTCATGGAGGATCACTTGTTGTCTGATAACTTGTTACGTGTTGAAACTTTTCTACTATTACAGCATTATTCTGGAGTGGATTGTGCTTACTGGAATCTAGTGTTGAGAGATGAGTCTTCTGCTGTTTACTACCCCAGAAAAAAACAAATTACATTTGTACCATGACATAGAGCTAGGGTAAGTTAAAAACTTTGGTTTTCTAAGTTGCATCCTAACATGTTCATTATGTTTCAGGCACTTCGATACCCATACTTCCAGGTTGGGCATGCCCTGGGCATTCAGGCACTGGGGAAACAAAAGGAACTGCATAATAAATCGTCTGTGCATATTAAGCCTGTCCCTCCAGCACAACCCCCTCCAAAACCTCATGCCCGCATTTCATCAAGGCCATTTCAACAAAACCAGTCTTCCCAGCACTTGGTGTACCCACATAAGAAAGAGAACACTGGGACTGAGCACAGTAACTACTTAAAGGAGGACAAGTCTAAGCAGGTTCTTCTGCCAGCCATTCACAATAAGGTGCCTCAGCAGGTAAAGGTCTGTCTAGCATGAGATACACTTCCTGATATACTGCTGATTTTTCCTTAATTGTGTTTCTTTTTCGTGGTCTCTTTCAGGGTTGTTAATACTTTACTAAAAGGACAGGAAATGGGAATAAGGAAGAGTTATAACTTTCTGCTAGAAACTAGAAGTTCCTATGTTGCAATCTAAATCTGGTTCCCATAAACCAAGCAAATTTCTCATGTCAAAGCCATTTATGCTTCCCTTTGTTGTAAAAGCACTGCTTAAAGGATGACAGTGTGATTTCATATGGGTAAAAAGCAAGTACAGTGGCTGGAATATTAATGAGATTGATGCCACAGGGAAACGTATTAAGCTAAATAAAATATATTGAAATGAGTGAGATTACTGCCTTTATCCATTTAAGACATCTAATTTGTGTCACTGGGAATAATAATCCCTTTGGGCTTCTGTACTTGCCATGAAAAACAACAGGTTCTTCTTCCAGCATACGGAACTACCATTTCTGTCGATTATGCAAGGAGACTGGATTCATAAGATAGATGACAAGAGCAGACAATGCGAATGCTGCTGCTAGGAGATCAGTACTAGCTAAGGTCTGTACTGACTGTACAGAGTTGCGCAAGGTTGAAATGTACTGATGAGCTTAAATGGGTGAAGACACACAGGTTTGCACCTATGCTGTCCTGCAAGAAAAAGGCATCTTATAAATGCCTAGGAACAGGCTTGTGGAAACATGAATGTGCATACAGTTTAGTGCTCCCAAGATGAATCAAAAAATAAAAACTGAGTGTGAGCTAATTGTTTGGGAGGTGTATAGTGAAATATAAGTAGAATTGGAATTGAGATCTAAGAAATTTATCCAGCTGACAGTGGAAAATACTTTATTACAGGATGAAATGCAGGAGGTATGCAATAATGTCTACAGGCTACAGGTTGTTTTCTTTGCCTGTTTAATTAAATTCTGGGATTCTGTTGTTACAGCTCTACTGCCAGTGTTACTCTTTGAGACAGACAAAAAAATCCTCTTTGTTCCTGTCACCTGGTTTATGCTGTAAGTGTGTGGATTTTTTCTTTTCAATCTTTATAACAGAAAACATGTGCTGGAACTGAGAATATAAATGGTGAACTTAAACCAAAACCTAGGCGGCGATGGGGACATCTTGCAACAACAGTGAAGAGTTCTGAAGACTGGGATGACTTGGAAGACCTTGATTTCAGTTCTTCTGTCACAAGAATTGACTTGAGAAACAAGAAGAGGCAGAGTGATACTCTTTGTAGGCAAGTTGAATTTTTTTACGTCTGTGTGCTATTTGGTCTTACTTCTTTAGGCTTTACCTCTTTTTTCATAATGTTGTTTTCTATGAATCCAGAAACATATCCAAACAGGTAAAACACATGCAGCTTGTGTCTCTCTGGCTTTGCCTTGGCTCCTTGTTGGATACTGACCTTTAAATTGCAGCACATTTTTTATGGACAGTGCACTCTTCTATACAATTCTTTGTTCATTTCTCCCCACTGAAAATGATGCTTAGCTGGAGTCTTCCCAAGTTATTCTCTGAATATGTGTTTTCTATTTCACATATGAACCATTCTGACATACTCCACACTTGTAAACTTGGGTGACTCTACGCTGCAGTTTGCGTGGATCATACACAGTAGAGAGAAACTTACTGAGTAATTTATAAAAACTCTAAAAGCAATATATAAGAGAACTAGAAGCACACATAAGGTTTTCAGGGGCACGTGTATGGCTTCAGGCTGAAAATATTCCCTGTTGTCTGTATGTTTATGCTGTAGCAAGCACTGTACACAGAAGTGATTAATGGAGATGGGATGAAGATGAGAAGGCCAACATATGGCCTTCTGTGGATAAACATAGCTGTAAGGATTTGACTAAATGTAACAAATTTTGATTTCTAGATTTGAAAGCATTTTGGACTTAAAGCCTTCAGATGCTGTAGGCTCTGGCAGCAGCGCACCTTCCCTCGTGACCTTTTCACGGCAGGACACTCCCACGTTGCGAGTTTCTGCAGCAAAGCAACACTATTTGAGACATTCTAGGTATCTACCTGGTTAGTAAAAGACATTTCCTTTTCTTCCTCTAGTTCCAACAGCAGTATGAAGTAGTCATTGGTACATCAGGCTTTATCTTTTGACATGTGGAGGTAGGCTACTGCTTAAAAAACATGAGAGCAGGACCTTTGCTAATGTATGTGGCCATGATACAAACTACGAGCCTGGTTTTGCTTTACCATAAATTGTGAGCATGTCCTTGCATGTTAGGTATCCTGCTTAAGTATGGGATGTATAGTAAATACAAATAGCATGTGACGTGAACTCTACTGCAGACTGTTTGCACAATCTGTGGTTTCAGTAGATACACCACAGGAGTGCAGTACTGTGAGAAACGCAGTCTACCATTATTTGCAGTCAGGTTATCTTGTCACTGTTAGGCTAAATGCTGTAAAATGTTGTGTTTGATATGAAGCATAGATTTCATTTATGTAGCAAAATTTGCCCTATGTGACTTGAAAATATTCATGGCCCTGATGTAAGGATCCTGTCCCTTGACATAAAGCAGCCAGTGATGCTAGTGGAACTACTTAACTGTTCTCTTCACAGGCCCATGGCTGGTCATAGCATTCCCAAATGAGAGAATGGGAACTAACCCAAAGGCATGTTAAGAGTAAAAAGATTTTGGTTAAGTTCACTGAACTTAACCAATGCTGTAAGATTGTACATCAGATGGAATGAATGTGAGCCTGTGTAACAACAGAGATTTCACTGTAGTAATTTTTTGTGGTTTTGCAATAGGAATAAGCACAAGGAATAGCGTAGTCTCCACTTCAAACGAAGAGTCTGTTCCACCTAATCCCTGGCCCAGTTCTGGTTTGCCTGGGAAAGCTTCTGACCTGGGAGGAAGTATTAACGGAATGAATTCAGGTAAGAAGCTGTGCTTAATTAACACTCTGAGAGAAGATGATAGGTAGCATCTCTGCAATTCCAGACAGCTGTATTTTGGGGTCACCCATTTCTAATACATTGTCAGCTCCAATGGTATTTGCTACTGTGACTGTTCTTCCTGTCAAAACCAGTTATGACCACTGTTCTCCACTGGACTTGGAGACTACCGTAAACTGAAACATGGTAATCTTTCGTAATGAGTTGCCCAAAGTCTGTTTTGAAGTACCACATGCATAGAAAGTTGGACAGCTTAGGTCTGTTCAATCTGAAATACTTCATTTTGCCTTCAGTTTCCATTGACAGATTTTGTAAGTCATCTTTTTCAGGTTTCCAAATTATTTTAGCCCATCTGGTGCTTAAATGACTGTCGTAGAGGATGAAGCTGATGATCTAAATTGAACTAGCCGTTCATGCCACTCGTGCTATGAATAATTCAGAATCTATCATCATATCTTTTATTTGATGCTGTTTTAATTAATGAAATAATTGTAGCTTTAAAAAAAATTCAGACAAAAAGCAAAACACTCCGATTTTTCTTCTTCAGTTTTTTGGGGCATTTGGTATTTCAGGTATTTCATCCCTATTTTTTGATTTGAAGTCATTAATTTGTATATTTTGCAGATACATTTAAACATGTTGATGTTCCTAGATTATATCTATGTATTCTCTAAATCTTTCTTGGCTTCAGGTTTTCATGTGGTGTTACAGTTCTGCAGTACAGTACTTGTTTGCATTTGTTGTTATGAAAACGTTTGATTGAGAAGATCTGTGTTGAATGTTGGTCCAAGGAAATGTTTTGGGCCTTCAGAAACTGGTTTAAAAAATAAAAAACTTTACATTTTGGATGTAATTTAATCAGAAAACAGTTCTTTAGAGGTTCAAGATGGGAGGATGTTGTAAATGGCTAAACTACGTGAGAAACTTTGTATGCACAGCACGTCTCCTTCGTGGCTTTTCTGTAGGTTTTTGCTTCTTTGGTAGCTGCATAGGATATCATTAGATTTTCCCCTTTTTTACTTAATACCATCGTGGAATCATAGAATAGTTATGGCTGGAAAGGACCTGCTCTAGTACTTTAAAGGCATATGTGCAATGGATCTGTTCTGTACATGCTAACTTTGTTTAGTGTCTATCTGTGTTATGTCTCTGGGCTGCTTTATTTGTAAATATTTTTGTCCCATTTTCTATGTCTTATCCTACAGGTCAGTCAGATCTATTCATGCTCATCTTAGGGACAAGTTTTATAGCTGGCTTTGCAAATCTGGAACACAAATCTGACCCAATTTATTAAGTTGCGCTCTTACTGAAGCCTTATGTAGCACCACAGCCCCAAAATAACTGTGTAGAGATCAAGAGTGAGTATATTCATAGGACCCAGTTGCTGGAAATTAAACAAAATAATTCCAACTGAAATGCTAAGTTTTGACAGCTTTAAGAAACCTTGAAGAAAGCTTAGTTGTCAGGGAGAAGCAGAAATTGCCCTTGTAAGAGTACAATTTGTACCCATTTTCGATTCATCTTCAATGCAGTTTGATGCTGTCAGTCTCCTGAATGTAGGTATATAAAAGTTCTGTGGATTCCTAGTGTCTTCAAGGAAGTTCCATGATCAGTGCACACCTTTGTCATCTGTTGATAGTATGGGAGATCCATTGTGTAGGGCTGAAGTGTTCCTTGTCATTTCTTTCAGAGTCCGTAGGATCAAGTGGTTATATCCCTGCATTTCTGAAGAAGGAAGTAGGCTCTGCTGGGCAGAGGGTTCAGTTAGCACCAGCTGTGGAATCGTCTTCTAGTAAGTATAGTACCAAGATTGCCTTGGTCTCTTGCTCATTACTCTGGTAATGCTGTATGTACTGTTTGATGTATATATGTAGTGCTGAACTACATATCTTTGCTTTACTGCATTTGTAAGTATTTGATTGAGTGGAACTACAGTTTGTAACTTTGCAGAATTTCATATGGACAAGGATTTGGTTTATATTTATTTTGTGAAGTATGTGGTTTTATCCACAGTATATCTACAGCATATGGTGGAACCTAGAGGTTGGTGTGAGGGCTGGTACAGAATTCACACTTGTCAAATCAATAAGTACTCTTTGTCTGATGAGACTTTAGGGATTGGATCCACTATTGTTTCACATCAGCAGACTGTATTTTAAAAGGAAGCTTCTTTCGCAGAGTCATAGAATAGTAGAATGGTTGAGGTTGGAAAGGACCTCATGATCATCTAGTTCCAACCCCCCTGCCATGGACAGGAACACCTTCCCCTAAACCATGCCACCCAAGGCTATGTCCAGCCTGAAATAAGGACCTAGACCTGCATCCAGTTGCTGTTCAATGTGGACAGCTACTAACTGAAACTTTATCTCATGGAATTGTCTCTTCTCCCTTAGATTACACTTCTGTGAAGTCAGTAAGACCCCATCTTGGACAGCCATCATTCAGTTCACCTACTAAAAGCACGCCAAGGTTAATGCCTTTCCCACCGCCAGCTCAGCCGGTCCATGGACGCATTGACTGGTCTGCAAAGTATGGTGCTCACCGGTGATGCATGGAAATACTGTCTAAACCAGTGTGTTTCCCATGAAATGACGGCTAACACAAGACAATTTGTTATTGTTTTATGTACCTCTAAATCTAAAGAAACAGATCCTCTATGAACAAGGCATTTTGAAGGGTTTTTGTTTTTACTTTTATTTGTATTCACTTGAATGCAAACTTGTACCTTTTGTATAAAATTGTTTTGTTATATAATTGGGTCCAGTTATTTTCAGAAATCTGATACATTTTGTATATATGGCTTAGGGGTTTTGGCATTTTTATACGACAAATTTTTATAACAAACTTTTTTAAAATTTCACTTTTCCTTTATTAGATTCAACCTTTTTATAAAAGTGGATTTAAAAAAGCAAACTGGTGCAATATTGCAGCGGAAGAGAAGTACTGAGGAAGGGGCATTAATTAGACATTTCCTGAAGTTTATGTGCTGAATGAGGCTGTATAATTTCACTGATGCCACATCTTGTCCTCTACTTTGTGCTGACATCAAAGGAATGAGTAACTAACAGTCTAAACTCCTTTGCAGTCACTGAGAGACTACCAAAAGTCAGTAGAAGGCTTCTTTTTTAATATATTTTTGCCTTTAAGAGGTTTTGTTGGACTGCTGTCCAGCTCCATTCTTTTGCTTTTACCAAACTTGAGGAATCTTGTTTGGTGAAGGGTGAGCACCCTTCTGTAGATCTGTTTTCTGACGCATCACGCTTTTGTCCTGCTTTCAGAGTTGCTTCTTGGCATTGTTCACTAGGAAATAGAAGGTGGACCTACCTCTGTTAAATTCATTTAAAAGTTCTAATGATTTTGAAGCAGGAAAATCAGATTCTATTTTGTTGTTCTTGTTGTTGTTAATATAAGATTTGAAGACCTATTTAGGACAGTATTGACAACTCTAACGCTGGTTTCAGAATAAGAAAGTATTAGTGATACACCAGTAGCAGAGTTTAAGCAAACAGTATCTATGCAGCTGACTTAACTTTCACAACTGTTCTAAATCACTTCTGGGAAAAATAATCCAGAGGAAATGAGTCAGTTTAAGCTTACTTCAGTTCTTCCTCTCTTCAATACATCTTCACTTACAATGTCAAGAATATGTCAGCTTCCGTAAGTCAGGCCCAAGGCTGTACTAAAAAAAATGGGACCTTACCTGGTCCTGCTAAAAGCTGATCTAAATTTGTGGTTGATTTCACAGAAACTGGTACAGCCCTTTGAAGAGCAGTTTAACTTAGTTTGTAAGAGCAAATAAGTTATCAGGTTATAGAGAAAAGAGAATAGCCCCATAGTCTTGTTTTAATTCCGTAATGAGAAGGAGTGCCAGAGGCCAGCCGTGAGCAAAAGATTTGTTTAGATCGCAGTCAGCATTTGGCAGTTCCAGCACTTCCTTCCACACAAGGAAGATAGTACAGTGCTGTGGAAGAACATCTTCCATAGCTGAGTTTTGGAACAGCAGCACCAAAGCTGATGTGTGCTCTAAAAATGGATCTTCCTGCAGTAGTGTACAGGAATGCTCACATTTCTGAGCTCATCTTATGAACAGATTGGGCAAATGGTAAATTTACAAGACTTAAATCCAGTCTGAAGTGATCAGAGCAGGTATGGTTCTCAGCATCCGGCCATTCTGAAGGAGTGTCCAGCTACTCCGTTATTTGTTCATGCAAGTGTTAACTCTAGGCCATACCTAGCTGCTTCCAAAGTGGTGGTGCCAATGCACAGCAGTAAAACAGAGCAGCTCTTTGATTTCTGAAGCACACACTGAATGGTTTTTGGTAAGTGCAAAGGGAAATATGTATATTTGTGTTAGAACTGGAAAGAGTTGTTTTTCTTGGCACAAATAAATATCTCTATTTATATCTAGATATCGCTTAATTTATTTTATCACTCTCTCAAAAGGAAAAACTATCCTAAGTATCCCTAGACCCAAGTAGACAATATAACTAGTCTGTTCCATACACTTCATTCCTACTACCGGAAGTGGGAGATGAAAATGTCACAAGAATGCTTGGGCTTGGATTCATGCTGCCTAAACACAAGCTCCTTTATTGTGAGCTGACTCTAAACTAATGGCAAGTGAGAATCATCTTAAGAGAAATTTGTCTCACTTGCGAACTGAGCTGCCCTCTGGAAACACCTGGGTCTCCCTGCTGAGGAGGGAGGCTACTCCATCTACTGAAAGTAGCACAGGATGAATCATGTCATGGCCTGTGATATCCGAGTCTGTTTCAGCCCTGTGGTGATTTGGTGATTTTCCTTGACTGTAGCATTCAGGTTTTGGTCAGTCAAGTGAAAAGATCAGAAAAAGTAGAGAAGTAGTCGTACTCTTTTTTGCATATCTCCTCCTTTCCCAAATTAAAGCCTTTAATTAGGGGGGAAAAAGAAAAAAACAACACCCCCAAACCTAATAATCTTGATATTCAGAATCCCTTCTGCTCGTCTTAACTTAGTGGGACAGAAAATGAGCTGAGTATAATGGCAGCAGTGGTAGCGTTTACTCAAGACTCCAGCAAATTCCAGCTGAAGCTGGAAAGTTTTTGCGTCAAGACTGAGCAGGGTATGGTGAGTGTTTTACTGTGCTGTGTCAGTGTGCAGTGCACATATGGAAAAGATGTAGGGCTTCATTATAGTGCAGTCTGGAGCAGCAGCATATCTGAGGCTTTATCACACATAACCTACTACTTTGTGCTTTAGTATTTAGCAGTATCTTTATATAAAATGTTTTTAGAATTCTGCGGTTTACATTTTGTCAGGCTTCTGCATAACATGTAATAATGACCGCTGGAAGTAAAAGGAACCTGACAAGTGGGCTCATTCACCTCTGTGATCCAGATTTTGTTCCTAAAAGTATTGTGTCAGTGCCACGATGTTAGCAAAAAATGAAAGAAAGAAACTAAGCTGGAAAACCCACTTCCACGGTATCTCTGTGTGTAATAAGGCTGTTGGTATGAATAGGATGTTCTGTAATGTGAAGATACCTGCTGAAACAACATGTTTGGACTTATGTGGAAGGAGAGGGTGGAATTGCCAGAGTGAGTAAAGAAATAGCATTTCTTGGTTATTGTGTGGTTTTGTTCAAAATGTGACACATTTGTTTCATTCCTTCTGTGTCAAGCGTGCCCGGAATAAAGTTACTCTTGAAGAAAAATCGACTGACTGACAAAGGTCTTGATCTTTTCCTCAGTTCTTTATAAGAACACTGAAGTTTGGCTTTTGTTTGTTGAGTTGTGTATTTGGTTTCTTCTCTTGAGCCTGAGGTTTGGTGCCCTTCTCAGCAGGGTTCAGTCTGCTGGCAGCTGTGCGCCTCCTGCAGGTTCTTTTGCCGCATGATTTGAGTCTAAGCATGTAACTTCTGCAGCATGCTGTGAGATTCATGTCCTTGGAGGTCAGCTTCTCTGCAACTAACTGCGATAAATTAAAAGATTTATCATCTCAGCCTTCTCCCGCTGCTTTCAAGGTGGTAAGAAGCTGAAGGCGGTTGATACATTGCTGTCCTGGTTTCAGATGGGAAAATACTTTTTCTTCCCAGCTCCTGGTGCAGTGCTGTGTTTTGGCTGTAGTCTCAGAACAACACTGATAACACACCAACGTTTTTAGTTGTTGGTAACCTGGAAACCAGTAAAAAGTGGTGTCCCTCAGGTATGGGTGTTGGGACCAGTCTTGTTCAACATCTTTGTCAGTGACATGGACAGTGGGATTGAGTGCGCCCTCAGCAAGTTTGC
>JAOEHY010009814.1:0-31008 GCA_025447955.1 Psilopsiagon aurifrons
TGTGTACAGTTCTGGTGTCCTCAACATAAAAAGGACATGGAACTGTTGGAACAAGTCCAGAGGAGGGCCACGAGGATAATCATGGGACTGGAGCACCTCCCGTATGAAGATGGGATGAGAAAGTTGGGGCTGTTGAGCCTGGAGAGGAGAAGGCTGCGTGGAGACCTCATAGCAGCCTTCCAATATCTGAAGGGATGCTGGGGAGTTACTCTTCATTAGTGATAGGAGAAGGGGTAATGGGTTGAAACTTAAACAGGGGAAGTTTAGATTGGATATGAGGAAGAAATTCTTTACTGTGCAAGTGGTGAGGCACTGGAATGGGTTGCCCAGGGAAGTTGTGAATGCTCCATCCATGCCACTGTTTACGGCCAGGTTGGACAGAGCCTTGGGTGGCATAGGTTAGTGTGAGACATCCCTGCCCATGGCAGGGGGGCTGGAACTAAACATTCTTTAGGTCCTTTCCAACCCTAACTATTCTATGATGCTATGAATTTATATTACAAACCCATATCAGGGAAAGAACTATTATCATTGCATATGGGCATATGGGTAACTATGGCACAGACAGGAGAAGGGCTTAGCCACACAATGAATGTATTGTTTCAGCAGATCCATGGTCCTTGTTCATACTTTGGAGCCTGGTCAAATGTGATGCAGTTTGATTTTATTTGATCCTAACTGAGGTGCTAACCTGGTTTGAGCTGTTTTACCAGAATAACTATCGATCTTGCAAAAATGTATCATTATACATAATGAAACTAAGGCAGTAAAATAATGCTGAGAAAATTCTTCTGTTGAATTCACAATTGGCTTAGCTAAAACAACTGCGCAGAAACTGGAGATGGAAATGGTGCATCCAGAGCACCAAGTTGCCAGTAGCTAAGAACCAACCCCAGTCCTTGTGGGGAGTCAGGGCACAGTGCCCATGACAGTAATTGTCCTGTCTGGTCTGCCTGGAAGGTGATTGATGGAATACCACCAAGTATATTTACATGCCATTTTCTGCACCTTTTGGTAGTACTGCTGGATGTGAAAGCTCAGTGGTGACAGCTCAGCCTTGGAGGAGTTTCACTGTTTTTGGGACACTTCCAGCTATTTGTGAAAGTTGAGTGCCTCAGATCCTTGAAAGAGTAGGACCTTTTACAGCAGCAAGAATCTGTAGTTTCAGTGAAATTCAATTTAAAACCACATCTAATTGCATCCTGTCCTTTCTATGTCTGTTTTCCCATCTGCACAAGACACACAAAAATGCCTTTTATATGGAGAAGTTCTATGTGTAAGCCAAGAAGGGTGATTCCACCACTGGAGAGGTGAATCAAACATGACCTGTCTGGCCTCTGTGCTGCCCCTCAGCTTCTAATCCACTGTCCTTTCTTATCATGCAACCATGCTCAGAAGTCCAAATTAGAAGAATAGTTAGGAAAACCAGGATATGTTTCTAAGGTTCATCAAGTGATTGATGGAACTGCTTTGACTAAATGATCCATTCAGAAGCGTGGGTTGTTTTCTGACTCATGATGTCTGCTGAGGTGTATAAAGAACTTTAAACTGTTAATTACTGAAGAATCAACCAACCTGATAACTGACACCTTCACAAGACAGACAGCTAAAAGAAAATAGTAAGAGGAGCAGCATGTCCTCAACTGGCATATGTGTCTGAAAGGAAGATGTGAATGGCTGTTATATTAACACTAGTCAGACTGCAAAGATTTAACGGTTGTTGGCTAATTCAAAGGTTTTTGAAGATCCATAGTCAAAGTATATGAAATAGAATTAGCTTTTTCCATGTCCAAAAGTGACTGTAAAACAGCGAAAAGGATTCAACCCCATTCAATATTCAAAATCCACGCCTAATGTGTGTAATTCATCTGTGTAAAACTACACTCAGTGCCTCTGCCAGTGAAACCTTCTCCAGCCCTATACCTGTACTCTGAAGCACAGGCATACTTTGAGCTCTGAGAAACCTTTCTATATATCTGATTCTGAAATGCAGCTTTTAGAAACACTACCAGGATTAACTATGAAGGCTCCTGGGACAGTTTTCTCTGTCTCAGTAAAGGTTGTTTGGAACTTTAATGCCTGTAAGTTTTTTACTTTTGCTAGCGCAGGATTGCTGGGAACATAGTGTACCCATCAGAGGACATTGATTCATAAATTACTGCTGAACAGAACCCAATACTTTCTGTTTGCATAAATATGCTATTTCATGGCAGCTATAAAACATAAAGCTAAAGTTTAAGGATCTGATAACTTAGAACTTGTTAGAACTTCACATTTCTTGAGAAATGTAAATCATCACCTCCTAGGATAGATAAAACTCTAATGCTTGCTCTTGGTGGGTTGTGGGTTGCTATAAAACCTTTTATGTGAAGATAGTTTACAATTGGCTGCTGCCATGATTTGTGTAATACGGGTAAAATGCAGGAAAAAGGGAGCTTCATACTAGCATATTTGAATTCCTTTACCTGTTGTTTCCCCTCATATTTTTATCTCTGATAAACAGTATCTAATAGCTCCAAACAACACTCTCACCCTGTTAATGAGTCCTGAACAGTTAAATAATGACAAAGAGGTTGAAGACATTATAAGAATTCAAAGGGGAATTATGTATCTACAGTAACTGCAGAATTTTCTGTTTGGTTTCACTTATTGTTCAGAAAGATGTCTGAAAAGATTGTCTATTTCTACCTCCCATCTTCTGATGGCTATTTTCACATGCCTCTAGTTCCTGACTCGGACTGTCTAATTTGACACCAATTTAGCTTCTCATTCCTCATGTGAGACACTGGAATAGGGTGCCCAGAGAAGCTGTGGCTGCCCCATCCCTGGCAGTGTTCAAAGGCTGGTTGGACAGTGCTTTGGTTAACCTGGTCTAGTGGAAGGTGTCCCTGCCCATGTCAGGGGGGGTTGGAACTGGATGAGCTTTAAGGTGCCTTCCAACCCAAACTGTTCTGTGATTCTATGATTGCAGAAAACTTGAAAAATAAATTTTGTTACTCAAATACCACACAGAAAGCAAATGACTTTTTTCCCCTAGATCTGATAGCTTTAAAAACACAGTTTGTGCCTCTGGTTCCTGGGATTTACTTTATTCTATTTTTTGGAGTTTGCATTCAGAAAGATGCTCCAAACAGTTAGTATGTAAATAGTTCAGCTGAGAGCTCTTTACCCAGACACTAGTGCATGCAGTGCTCATTTCTAACAAATTCCTCATTCTATGGAGAATTTGTCTCACTGCTTAGAAAGTATCAGAACTGCAGATCAGAGCTGCTCAGCTCTGCTGCTAATGCACAGCCCTCTCCTGCACTCCCAGCCTCCAGGAAGCTCTGGGGCACTCCTACAGATAGCCCGTTGGGTAAGGTTGAGTTACTGAAGCTGCTCTGCAGTCCTGTCCATGATCACGCGTCCTGCAGCATTCCACTTGAGCAGGACTTGTAAACAGGGGGATAGCGGAGATGCATCAGCGCCTGGGGAGACACTTGCTCTATTTTTTTAACCACATTTTTGGCCAAGGAAGACCTTTGTGTCAGCTTACAGCCTGGCTTGTTTCCACAGTGAAATCTAACGCCCTCCAAAGCGATGAAACCAGCTGTTTGCACACAGCCTGTATGGGATATTTCTGTATAAATGGTAGCTTCTTAAGGAAGTAAAGCAGGACAACAGCAATAGCAGGGCTTGTTTCCATGCGTGAAGCTCTACATGGACAGGAGGTGATGTGCTCCCAAACTTTGACATGGCACACGTGAGCTCAGTGCTGCCCTTCTTTGGGCAGCCTGTTCCAGTGCCTGACCAGTTTCATAGTAAAGAACTTCTTCCTTGTATCTTACCTATAGATATGTCTAACCTTAAGTTATAACCTGAAGAATTTTGTGGAAGAGCTTTCTTGGGGCAGCTGGGGGCAACATAAACAATAGAGACATGTAGTCCAGGAGAACTTATCAATATTGCACTCCCCCAAACGCATGCAGCATAGAGGAAAAAGCCTTGGCACCAAAGAATCTGATCTACCAAATTGCTTGCTAGTGCAGGTATTACTAATACGGGCCATGAAATGGCTGCAAATGTCTTTATTTTTAAAACCATATCCATTCCCAGCTGTATGAAAGACTGAATTATCACAATGATGTTGTGTAACCTCTTTTTACCTTCTTTTCCCATCTGTAAACCCAAAATGGCAAAACTAAACCTAATGGCAGATGTGAGGCTAAATGAACTTCTGAGGTCTGGCTCTCATCAGATGTATTGCTTAGGGCCACTGCCTTTGATGAAGCTATGCTCATAATCACCACTGGATCCATCCCACTGACTGTTTCATCTGAACTTTTTGCACTGTACATGTGAGATATAAAACAAGTGGAAAAATAGTTTTAGGCTGAAGACCAAAGCCAGTATCAACAATGCCAAATATTACATACCTGGGAAGGTGATCAACCCTCAAAAGATGATTTTAGAAAGTAACAACAAAAGCCAATGGAATAATTTTCATTTGCCATCTGTTTTTTATTATTCAAATGCATAAATATTAGAGCCAGAAAAGACTATTAAATAATTTGTTGTGACAGTCTGAATGGAAGGAGCTTAGGCTTCCACCTTGGGACTCCTGGACAAAGCTTAACAGCATGTGTTTGAGAAAAAAAGCCTTCCAGAAACACATCTACTCCTGTTAAGATTTCCAGAGAGGCAGAAGAGTCTCAGCTCCACATTAAGGTTTAGAATGGAAACATCTTAAAGAAAAATTGAGTTTTTTTCATTGCCAAATATGACCTACCTCAGCATCAGGGACTTCCAGAGCCACGCATTGTAAAGCCGCAAGAGCTGGCAGCTGTAGGAATTTTAAGTGACTGACGCTCATTTCTAGGTCACTTGTGAGCCATTAAGCAGATGTTTGCACCTCTAATTCCATGAAGGCTTTCCAGTTTTGCTCCTGACTCTTCACACAAATGCTCTCTCTGACAAAGACTGTACAACCTATATAACGTGCTTGGAGCAACACCAATAACTCATCCCTCACCACATAGCCCTGTTTAAAAGCAGTTTGATTTTACTTTGTCCCTATTTTATGAAAATAGCCCCTATCCTCAACATGGGATGTATATTAGAGATGAGTAGAAAAGGGTTTGGGTACACAAATTTTGCACTATATTGTAACAGAAGTGAAAAGTGTATCTGTAAATTTTCTAACTTGCCCTGCGCGATGCTGGTGCAGACAGAGAAGATAACAGGCCATTCATGGCGCTTCTGCCTCATCCCCACCTCTGGTTCAGCTGCAGTGTAAGGGCAGTGGGAACATCTATCATGCAACGAGTGCTTTGCCACAGAGAGACTCTCTTCAAATCAGAGGTCTCCTGATTTGGAGGCAAGGTCATGCCTCCTGCTTCTAGTTCTCAACTCTGGTCTATTTTTCGGAATGCTAACAAAGCACCTCTTTGTTGTTGCTCCAGCTGGTTGAACACAGATGTGTGAGCAGGTCATCTTGAGCTATTGTATGGTTGGCTCTGCTCCAGCAGTTGATAGTGGAGAAGGCAGGAAGTACCTGCACATTTTCCCCTTCTGGACTGGCTGAAGGCATGACTGCGGTGCCCAGTTTTGGGTGTGGACCAGTATGGTATGTGACTGATGTCAGGTCCTGTGCAAATAGAATGAAAATACAGCACTGTATGGGGAGTGCATTGTGAATACTGTCTTATTTTGATCTCAGTAGGTCAGTGCTGCAGACAATGTATTTATGTGGGGAACTCACTTCAGCCAGAGCTGAAACCACATTTATTTGCCATCTTTGTAATTAGTGGCCTGGTTTAGACCACACACAGATTACGAAGTGTTTTATGCCACATGTCTCTTGCTGCTGATTGATCTTTGGTTTACCAATGCCACAAAATCTCTCCCTAAACTCTTTCTGCTGATCTATAGTGTGGAAGAACAAACTGAAGGTAAATTCTCATTGGGAAATAAATTCTCATCTCATTATTCAAGTAGATTTTCAAGCTCACAGTTCTGTGCCTCCTGCACATGTTGCAAGGGCAGGAATGGCTCCACTTGGCAGTGTAATCAATCAAAACCAGAGCAAGAACTGGATTTTTAAATGGGTCTTTTATATTAAGTTGTATGACTGATAATAAGGTTGCAATAATGAGGCAGGGAAAAAAGGGAAAGATTAATGTAAGTCTGCTTAGTAATCTATGTTAGTAATCTATGTTCCTTGTAGGTAGACTTTGCCTAATTTTCTTAATGCAGATTTTCTGTCCATAGGGAAACAAAATTACATGTTCAAGTGGCTGTTGCAGATGAAGTTTGGACTTCTCAGAATGACTGTCTGGCCCAGACAATAACCAAACAATGGAGATCATAGAATAGTTAGAGTTGGAAAGGACCTTAAGATCATTAAGTTCCAACCCCCCTGCCATGGGCAGGAATGTCTCACACTAAACCGTTTCACCCAAGGCTCTGTCCAACCTGGCCTTGAACAGTGGCACGGATGGAGCATTCACAACTCCCCTGGGCAACCCATTCCAGTGCCTCACCACCTGCACAGTAAAGAATTTCTTCCTCATATCCAATCTAAACTTCCCTTGTTTAAGTTTGAACCCGTTACCCCCTCGTCCTATCACTACAGTCGCTAATGAAGAGACCCTCTCCAGTGTCCTTGCAGGCCCCCTTCAGATACTGGAAGGCTGCTATGAGGTCTCCACGCAGCCTTCTCTTCTCCATCCTGAACAACCCCAACTTTCTCAGCCTGTCTTCATACAGGAGGTGTTCCAGTCCTAGGATCATTCTCGTGGCTCTCCTCTGCATTTGTTCCAACAGTTCCATGTCCTTTTTCTGTTGAGGACCCCAGAACTGCACACAATACTCCGAGTGAGGTCTCACAAGAGCAGAGTAGAGGGGCAGGATCACCTCCTTCAATGGAGCAAGTCACCTTTGGTCTGCTGAACTATCCAAGCTACCCATTTGAGGCAATGTCCCAAAAAGGAGGTAGTAGGTCAAAATTCAGTGAAAGACAATAGAGAACAACTGTAAGCACCAGATAAAAAAGCTTGTCACATTGATATCTGACTGGTAAGAGCTAGTAGCTTCCCATAGGCAATTATTAATATACAAGTTTACTAATGTTTGTCAAAATCATTGACAGAACATCCTCACATCTCAATCTGTCTTGATAGTCAATGGAGGCAGGGACTTGTAGGGCATGAGTCATCCTGCCTATTTAAACACCATTGTAAAAAGAGACAAACTGTGTATTAAATCTGTTTAGTCTACTCTGCTGACTTCAGTGGGTGTCTAGATGATACAGTTCAGGGGAGACATGGAGAACATAGAAGCCAGTATTTACTCAGATTAATCCTGGCTGTACTACATGGTTAATGTTCCTTAACATGCCTCAGTACCTGAATATTCAGTTGCTTATGAGTATTCTCTTCATTTTGGCTCATCTGAGCTTGTAGACCTGTCCAAACACCAGATGGTTGAACACAGCTGCACACCACAGCTCCTACAACCTTCAAACTGCTAGAGCCGAGTCTCCAAAACTGTTACCACACGTTTGTGTTGATTCTCAGCACTGCTGTTTATTAGGTTGAAAAGAACCTAGAGAACAAAAGTAACTTAGTAGTAATCGTGCTCTGAAACTGAATTCAATTACTCTGGGACTGAAGAGTTTTTCTTGAAGTTGGATTCTTCTTCCAGGTCAGTTTTACTTTCGGAAACATGTGCACAGCATAGCCCTGATTTAACTGACAGCCAATGCAGTCACATGCACAGGCCACATATTTTCTTGCTCAAGTGAGAAAAGTGCCTGAACTTGCAACCACTGAATGTGACCCATTACGTCTGGTGGTGCAGGATCATAAATGTACCTTGTCATTTCTGCATTTTCACCAAGTTTCTGAGACTTGCAGGATACATCTACACTGCATTTTTCCATTGTAGGAGTTCCAATCAGTTTTTGTCAAGTCTCACCTTATAGTTCATGCCATTGTCCTTTGGGTCTGTCCTCCTGTGTATTGCTAACCCCCAGGTGTTTGGTATCACTCACTGCCAAGTATGATCAATATTGTGTTGCCTCAATCTCTCCAGTTCCTGAATAAAGTGTTACTCTCTCTCTAATTAACCACAAGACCATCTTCTTCCCTTCATCTTGTGTTTGAATTTCCAGAGTTTTCTCTGGAGAAACTACATGAAAGATGTTGTATTTAACAAAAAATCTTCCTCAACATGTGGATCAAATGTTGCCTTTGCTCTCTTTCTTGCTGTCTCTTGTTATGTCCTCCTCTTCCTATAAGAGGTAGAGCTATTTCACCTTTATTATTTAAAACAACTGCTTCATGTGACCCCAATATTCATTAAAAGAATAAAGTGGCAAGCAAACAGAATACACACTGGGATTTAGGTTTTTTAATTATGTCAGGAGAATTCACTTTGTCTGGACACACAGTAGTCAATTACCATTTCCTTCCCTCACAACCTCTGTACTGAAGACACAGTTATTTAAAGGATTTGGGGGAAATTGTTATCATCAAATAATATTATAGAACGAATTGCCCCTCCTTACCCCCAGGCCTCTCTGCCTCGCACCAGGACTGTGAGAGCTGTCAAACACTAGCCCATTCCACACCCTGGGCAGTGTGTTTTGGAAGGGGTCCTCGTGTTCACAGGTTTCAGGACGTTCCACCTGCCATGGAGAAAAGGACCTAAGCACCCCACATCAGTGCAGGACAGAGTAACACAGACCTTGCCTGGCTCTATTTGTGCCCATCCATTCCTGTCTGTGCTGTGCAAGCAGAAAGTAGCATTTGTCCAAGTGTCCTTGAACCATCTCTGACCATGTTGCACAATCCTTGCGTTACTGTGAGCCAGGAAATACGTGACCTCTACACATTTTGGGAAAGCATTTGATACTGCCCACATGCCCTCCTTGGCAAGGTTACTGCTGCTCATTTGCACTCAAAGAGCACTTTGAGATCTCTACCTGAGAGCAGTGCAGAGAGGTGAAGTGCCAAGGGGGATGTCCTTCTGCACCTGCTTTGGTGCAGACCCAAGGGAACTATGCAGCTGACATGTGGCAGCCTCCAGCGAAGCCTCTGAAGACGGATAAGTCCAATCACACAGGCTAGCCCATTCTTCTCGTTCCCGAGCCTCTTTGGGCCAAGAAACCTCAAATCAGCGAATTTTGCGGTGAATTAATGTCATCTGCTCTGCCCCCATTGGAGCTGTATTGGCTCTGAAGCTGGGTTTTGGCCTGCTATGAAACCAAGGATGCCCATTGCCTTTGTGAAGCCAAGACATTTGTATGTAAATTGGCTGCATTTTATCTTTTTCCAAGATACATTAAGTGTTTAATATGCAAAACATGAACCGTGTCTCAGATGATGGGATGGGTTGAACAGCTGGTAAGGAAGTTCTCTCTCAAGGACCGTTAAAGCCGTAGCATTTAAGCAGCATAAAGGCCATTGAGTAAAGGCCAACAAAAGCTCATGGCTGGAGCCAAAAAACCCTGTATGAGATCCAGGCTCTTTACCATCCGCTGTTCCACTAGTGCCTAATTCTGATGCAGCTGTTGGGTCTCTGGGCCCTGGTCTTAGAACACTGCCACACTGAACACTGGGGACTTGATACCTCATTTTACTGTTGCAAAGCCTGAGTGGTTTGGTGCTGAAATTTCTGCTGCTGCAAGGTGATTGTGGACTCACATCAGCGGCTGGAACCTGCAGGAGGTTGGGGCTAGGCCATGTGGATTTTGGGAATGTTGGTCAACAGCCAGCTGAGTATGAGCCAGCTTTTGTGCAGTCAGCCAAGAAGGCCAACAGCATCCTGGCTTGTATCAGCAATAGTGTGGCCAGCAGGGCCAGGGCTGTGATCATCCCCCTGCACTGGGCACTGATGAGGCTGCACCTGAAATCCTGTGTTCAGTTCTGGGCCCCTCACTACAAGAGAGACATTGAAGTGCTGGAGAAGAAATGCCCAGAGAAGGGCAGAAGTCTTAGGAAGAGCAACTGAGGGAACTGGGGTTGTTTAGCCTGGAGAAAAGAGTGCTCAGGAGAGACCTTATTGCTCTCTACAACTGCCTGAAAGGAGGTTTAGCCAGGTGCATGTCAATTTCCTTTCCTGAGTAACAAGCAAAGGTGGTCACCATTCCTGGAACTATTTTAAAGATGTGTAGATGTGGCACTTAGGGACATGGTTTAGCGGTGGATGTGGCAGTGTTTGGTTAATGGTTGGAGTTGATCTTAAAGGTCTTTTCCAGCCTGAGTGATTCTGTGATTTTAAGATCTCAGTGTTGCATCAGAACACAAGGTACTTTTACCAATTAAACTCCTACCTGTAAGTGGATTCTTGCTTTTTCATAGGCTGGTGGGCTTTTGTATCTAATGGTATGGAATTGTACAGGACAGGTTTTGTAATAAAGGATCTTTTTTTTCCCCTCTTTAATACCTGTTTAAAAGAGTAAGCTATCAGGACGACGGAGAAAATATTTCTTTAAACAAGGACTGAGCAGTAAGGAGGAACTGAAAAGGGTTTGAATGCTGTAGTGAACACTGATTTCCTTCTGTTTGTTGTTATATACTATAGGCATGTTGTCAAACCCAAGGGTAAAGAAACCACTGAGTAGGGAAATGGAGGATTACGGCTTGGCTTGACCTGAATTCATGTGAAAAACTTCCTTTCAAGATTAATTACTTGTCTTAAACACCAGGATTAGGCTGTGCTAAGCACTGGACAAAAAAAAAAACCAGAACAAAGTCCCTGCCTGCATGGATTTACTGCCTGGAGGAAAACGAGACTGAGCTCATGCTGTACACAGGATCTCTCATGCCTGTGTTCAAAGCTGAGGTTTTGGTCCTGACCTATCTACACTGAGGTTTTGACCTGGATTTCCAAAACTATTGGCTCTCACTGCATTTGCAGACTCATAGAATCATAAACATTTACTGGCAGGGGGCCCCATTCTGAAAACTGCGACACAAATATGTGGTTGCGGGGGATGCATTAGAAAGAAATTAAAACCAGGTTTTAAATGTCTTGAGCAGACAAAGGAGGTGGTGTTTTCCTGAGACATATATACACTTGTGATTGGAAACTATACACAGCACTCTCAAATCAAGAGCTGTTTTGTGTGCCACAGAACGTGACTGAGGAGATCTATAACAGTATATGTCACAGAGTATGGTCCTCTGTCCTGTGACCTTCTTATGCTCCTTCATGCTCCCCTCAGTCATTCACAGGAAAAATAAGTTCTTCTGCTTAGCAATTAGAGAAAAAGCAAATAACTAACAAAATTCAGAGGAGAAACAAACCAACTATTGACTTCTGCTAAAAACACTTGCATTTATTCATGATTTACATATAGGACCAGGAGATCTGGGTCATGCATTTGGCACACAGGGCCTAGGCTCATGTAAATTAATCAGCAGTAATACTCAAATGGCTTTTTATCCAGTGTATTAGGGGAGTATTGCTTGAGGTATATAATCACTACAAAAGCTACCAAAATTTGTAAGCTAACACACTGTAACAGCTGTATTTTTTCCACTATTAAGTCAAGGGCAATTGGAAATCACACTAACCAAATATGAAAAGCATATTTAAGATAGAGGTAAAAAAAGAAGAAAGGGGGTCAAAAAAACCCCATCAAACATCAAAATTCAGTATGCTCTGCAGCCTGGAGACAAGCAGGAAGGACTGGGATGCATTTCCGACTTTGCTCCCTTGTGCCAGTGTCAGCATGTGTTCCTTGTCCCATGCAGCATGTGTTCTGAAGGAACTGGAGAAACACCCCATCAGAAGTCATAAAATAGCAACAAGACCACAGCGCATGGGTAAACGTAATCCAGAGCCCGGAGCAGGGTAGAACTGGGACGGGGGATAATGATAACTGTGATAATTCCTTACACAGAGGAATTGAGCCAGTTTAAAAATAGAAGTTGTCAGGGAAGACAGAAAGTCCTGGAGACAAGCGGGTGGCTGCAGCAGATTTTTGTTTGAAATACTAAGGTGAAGGAAAATTGCCATCTTCATCCAGCCTTTCTGCTTCTTAAGATTTGGAAGAAGCCAGGAAAGCACATGGAAATCTGTTGTCTTCCCACTGATCGTCCCTTTTCGTGGGAAAATGAAGATAATGTGCATCATGAACTATTGCCTCTTCTCCGATTAGTGTGTTGATGTTCTCTTGTTCTCATTGCTCCCCCAGTTTGAGAGACTACTCAGAGGTCAGATACTCTTACAAATGCAGTTTACTGCCTATGTCAAAGCAAGTTTTCAAGTTTCTCAAGGGCTCTGAAACACTCGTCTGTATCCCTACTAATGCTTGTAGACAGTTGCCTCTGGCGAGGAAGGAAGGGATCTATTCCTGAAGTAACCAGATTATGTCAGAAGTGGGAATAGGAAGAATCAAGCAAACAGCAGCCAGAGCAGTCTGTCAGTCATTGCCAAGGGGCTCTTAGCAAACAGCCTCAACACACTCTCAAGACAGGAATTTACTGGCAGTGTAACCAAATAAAGCTCAATGCATTGCAAGAAGAACAAAGCATTTTCATTGATTACATGCTGCATGCAAACCAATAAACAAGTCATTAAAGTACATGCTTCTGCAGATAATTCACTTTAAAGAGACTGGGCATAGACTTTTGGGTCAAAAATATCTCTGTTGTGGTTAGATATGGAAAGATACATCATAGCTCTCTTTGGGTGGCTATAGTGCATGTTTCTTCATCTGAGCAGTTCATCCTAAGCTCCTGTCACTGTCAATGGAAAGAAAAAAGGCAATTTTAAACATGATTTATATAGTGTATTTAAATATTGGCTTAGAGTGAGATAATGGACACTGGTGCGCCTAGTTGTAACCACTATAAAGCAAAGCAAAGATGAATGGCTCTTCCATATTCTTTGATCACATAAATCCCGCCAAAGGAGTAGTTCACCCTAGCAGACCTTGGCCTACAGTACTGCCTAGTAACTGTAACCCTCTGCCCCATGTGAGGATGCTGGTTTATCTTAACCTACAGTGTTTGACAAGTCTCTGGAACAACCTCACTGCTAGAGATAGAGATCTGCTAGAGATAGTAGTGTCTGATCTTTGTGCTATCACAGGCAGTGCAGCACCTACTGGGATGATTATGTCTAGCAAGAGACCTGTGCCTTTAGGGCAGCATCATCTGAAGCAGGTCTCTTTCCTGTACTTTATTCCAGCATCTTTGTATCTTCAGGGATACCTGAGCACTACCCATCTCACTTCCTAACAGTGATAAGGACTGCAAGAGCTGTACTTTGCAGAGTGCATTACAGCATATTGCTAGGACGATAGGCAGAGTGAGAGTCTTTTCTCACTCTACTGAAACAGGTGCTGACGGAAGTATATCAATCAGCTTGTAAAGATCTGAGATGTAGACAAGGTCCCCCCAAATCCTTTGGTCTTCAGTAGCACAGTCTGATGTATGCTGCTGTTTAGGTGACTAATGCCCACTTGGGTTCTGCTGTAGGTCTATCCTGCTTTCCTGATCTTTCTCTTGAAGCTTCTTGCCATTTTGAAATCAGAGTCTGGGGAGGATGTTCCTGATTCACTTCCATCCTTTGAGCTCTTCAACAATGGCAGTTTCTATCACTGGGAAACTCTTCCCAGTGGTGGAAAATGGAAAATACTTCTGACCTTTCATTCCAAACTGTGGAGGAAAAAAAAGAAGGAAATATAAAATTTTATACCAATACAGACAGTTTCAGCTGGAGCTGTGGCCCAGGGAATGAAGGAGGAAAGTCTGAATTCCACTAAATAAATATTTTTTCAAAGGAAAGTTGTTAGTTAGGATATTTTCACCTGCAACATACCAAAGTCCATCTCCTTATTCAGTCCTGACTTTCTTCACTAAGTTTTCTTGTCAGGATCCTGTCTTAAGAGAGATATTTGGCCAGTGTGCTGTTCTGTACCATTGCTAATTCTACTCAAATAGCTATTCCCCAGGTAGCCCATGGGGAGCTGGTACAAACAGTAGCACATACACTGTGACTGCCTTTCCAGTTTCAAAGCAAGTTTATTTGCTACTGTCATGTCTGTTTGGCAAATGGCTTCTGGTCATAAGCTATGATGTGAAAGATGGAATCACCTTCTGTGTTTGTGCAATTAAAAAATAAATGGTCAGTCTTAAAAAGTCACGTTGCAATGCCAGTAATGACCTATGCACATTCAGGCAATAAGCATTTTCCCGGTATTTCTTCTTATCCTAATGAAGTAAGTGTCTTCGTTCTTGTTATTGCCTTTATATGTGACAAAGGTAGGAAATGCTGGGTGAATCTCTGGTGTAAACCAATGCACCTAATAATGGGGCAGATTTAATTAAGTGAATTTGAGGAGTTTTACTCCAGCTGGTAGAAAATATGGATATGGAGAATCAGAAAGAGCCCAGGGGGATACAAAGGGATTTTGCTCTGTGCGGATGTTAGAGAAAGCAATAGAATTACATGTATTTGCATGCTGTGGATACAAAAGGTGGTGTGTGGGGGATTTCGTATTGCTGACATTTGAAGATGAACTTCAGTGTCTTCTGGGTCCTACCTAAAACAAGTGGAGCGCTCTTGAGCAAGCCAGTCCCATTGGGACTGTACAGCCATCACCTCACTTCACCTCTGTCCTGGCCTTCTAATATTTCCTTCATGAGCAACAGCTGTGCATCAGGGTAGGCTCTGCTCAGGCCAAGGCTTGACTGGCATCCTCCTCCCATACCACCCTGTAGAGGGATCTCACTGGCTAAACACCTTTGGCCTCTCCATCTCTTCCTTCCTTTTCTTTTCCAGTCTGCTTCCTATACCTTCAGTCTTCAGGGCAGAAAACTGACAGTGTTACATCTGCAAGTGAAATGAATAATTGCAATACCTTACAGCTCATACACCTCATATCTTTTGTGTTTCCTAAAACACTTCAACAGCATCTATAAGTTGGCATCTCATTCTTCTGAGGCAGAGATCTCTGAGGCAGAGTGGGAAAACAAGGACTGTAGGGCAGTATCTGTGCCAGTCTTTAGACATCTGGAAGTCTGTATGTTCATCATAGAATCATAGAATGGTTAGGGTTGGAAAGGACCTTTAGATTGGAAAAGACCATCTAGTTTCAGCCCATGATTTCAGTTTTCGGCTGTGCCTTTCAAATGATGACTCCATTTCTTTCCTCTGGGTGAAGTCTTACAGAGACATCAGCTTTGCAAGCCAGGCCAGCCAGCAGAAATAAAACAGTAAACTGAAATGTAAAGGAGGAATATGATTGGGGTTTTCAGCATGCTCTGCCTGAGCCAGGATGGGCTTGAAATCGTGTCGATTTTGAGACTAAGCACAAATTATGCTGATTCCAATGTCATCATTGTCATATTCTTCTCTTAAGTTGAGCTGATTGAATTCATTCCTGAACAAGAAAACAAACAAATTGTGAGAGGCAGTAAAGAGCCCGGCAGGCGAGTCTGAAAGTCATGTGCTGAGCCTCCTGCTGGACTAACATTTTCTTCCGAGTCACATGTGCCTTGTTTAGCAGGAGCAGCTCAAAAGGGACTTTCTGGCTGCTCTCTCATCTCACACTGCTCATTTACTGACATAACTGTCTTAACAGAGGATCATGTTTGCGCTACATAAAAGCACAAGCAGAGCAAGCATTTCAGGCTTCAAGCTTGTCTAAATATCATCTACCTGGTCAATTGAATGGATTTCTTTGTTAGCCAGAGGAACGACTGCTCTAGACCTTACCTGCTGCCCACAAGAGTAAGGGAAGATGGGCCATGAATCTGGAAGTAGTTGAAATGCTTATACTGGCCTTTTTCAGAAACAGCTTTCTGAAAAGACAGACATATCTTCAAGGCCATGGTGCTCAGTTGAGTCCCACTTAGGAGTCCTTGGGGAGATGTGTGTTGACTTCAGCGGCAGCTGTATTATGCCTCATTTCCCCACAGAATTATGGTGGAGGATCCAAACTGGCTAGTGGTGGATTTTGTATTTACTGTCTACCATCTGCATTGTAGATGCTGGATTTCTGCATGCAAGCACAGGCCATTAGCAATATAAATATTCCCATGTAAGGTCCTCTAATGCACTAAATGATTTACTAGGATAATCTGTAGGTGGAAATGGTGTTTGTTGCTCTAGCTGCCTCTTTGACAGTGACTTTGAAATACTCCTTGAACTTCCTTAGATATGAAGCATTATGCTGTACCTATTTTCAATATACCTAGAAATAGCCAGTGCTGCAAACAACGACAGCGCAAGATTTCTTTACGGTGCTCATATGCTTACCCATGTGACTTTGTTTCTTAATTCAGGCCTGTAACAATTTAAAAATTAACATGATGAGAATATGAAATAAACCAGGGATCTCTTGTGCTGCCAAATTCAGTCCCTGTACAGAGGGGAGACCGCCTAGACAAAGCAGTGGGGCTGGGCATGTTGTTTGGTTTAGGATAGGAGCAGGGGCCCACAGGGATGGAAGAATCTCTGCCCTTGGAGGTTTCCAGCACTCAGCTGCAACAGGCCCTGAGCATTCTGATCAGTTCTGAAGTTAGCCATGCTTTGAGCAGGAAACTGAAATAGATGACTTCCAGAGGTCCCTTCCAAATTTTAAATACCTGAATTAAGAGTTTATATAAAGTTATGATATATGAAATAAGGATAGAAGAAGCTTTCTGCTTGGTGGTCTGAGAAGGAAAAGAGAAAGGTAAAACAAGCAAACAAACAATCCCCCTTACCCCAAGCCTACCATCTTTTTTCCAAATTATTTAATTGTCCATAATAATAATCAAAATCAGTTGTCTTTTCTTCTCATACCATATCCTACTGCTGCAGTAGTAGCAAGAAAACAAGGTTTTTTTCTTGCAGTTTTACAGTTTCTTTTTTTTTCCCTCCTGATTTGTGTCTCACTCTTCTACATTTCTGTAGCATCTGCTCACTACCAAAAGAAAACACACTGCAAGAATCTGCATCTCCTACCACACTTTCCAGTCACTGAATGACATGAATTTGAATCCTTAGTGCAGCACTTCCATGGGTGACATCTTCCTGTACACTCAAACCCAGACTCTTGATAATATTTAGTACCCATCTACCTCTTTGGGCAAGGCAGGCTGGTAGGTGTTGCCAGCTCTTCCACAGTTCCCCCTGCCAAATTCATTATATTTCTCTAACCACTGAGCTTTACAAATCCACTGAAGTGCCCTACAGCAGCCTACCTAGGGTAAAAGGCCCACAAAGACACAGGTAAGAGCCTCACATCATATGTTTGCCTTCAACAGAGAGCTTTAGAAAATCCTGCTGGCACCTTCTGCTTCCTCTTGAACCACCAGACAAGAAAAGAGGCAGCAAAGCTCTCTCTCCAGAAAGTCCTTTGTTATATAAATATAGTGGGATGGAGGAATATAAGCAGAAAAGAAAGGTGAGAGGGGACACAGAGTGTTTCAGAGAAGGGAGACAAGACACCTATGTAGGTGAGGAAATAGAGGATAACATCCTGGTTGGGTGGTTCACCAGCCAGCTATGTCCATAAATCCCCATCCTACAGGAATTACCATCCCTGTAAGGAAAGACACAGGTTCAAGACTGAAACTTTCTAGTAGATGATCAGAAGGCAAAGCTAAGCATTTAAATGGCTTTGAAGGTTTGGCCTTCTGTGATTTATACACCCTCCAGCTGCACTGCTGTGACCTGGTGATGGAGCGATCAGGCCCACCGTGGGCTGGCGAGCTGTAAGGGCAGCGCTGTGCAAACCCTTAGGGGATGGCTCAGGATTGAGGAGCCTTGCCTGGTCTCTGGGTACCAGAGCTCCATGGTAGAGGTGCCAGCAGACGGCACTCAGGAGCACGCAGAGGAGTCCCGGGGCGTCCGAGTCTGGGGACAAGTTTGTGCCCTGTAAATGGTTTCTTCTGTGCAGCACTTCAATGAATCGCCCTCAAAACACATCTAGAAATTGAAAAGAAGGTTTCATTTCACACTGTTGTTTTTAGATGGATATAGAGATAAATTAATTTCATAGCTGTGAGAATAAAGACATTATTGCAGGCAGGATAGTAAGGTTAAAAAATGAAAAACAAATTCATGTGGAAGCATGAATCAGGTAATTTCCAACAAATTCCAAGACTTTGGTGCACAAAAGATGGAAAGAGAAGGAAATACCAAGCACGTATTTCCTGCTTTAGTCCAATGTAGAAAGGAGACAGACTTCTGTTGGAGACAGACTGTTTACAAGGGCAGGTAGTGATAGGAAAAGGGGGAATGGCTTTAAACTGAAAGAGGAAAGGTTTAGATTAGACATTAGGAGTAAATTCTTCACTGTGAGGGTGCTGAGGCACTGGCACATGTTGCCCAGAGAAGCTGTGCCTGCCCCATCCCTGGCAGTGTTCAAGGCCAGGTTGGATGGTGCTTGGAGTAACCAGGTCTAGTAGAAGGTGTCCCTGCCCATAGCAGGGGTTTGGAACTGAATGATCTGACGGTCCTTTCCAACCCAAACCATTCTATGATTCTATGACTGTGGGAAAGAGTGCAAACCTGGCTAGAGAGGGAAGAAAAATTTTCTAGGAAAAAAAAATTAGGAACATGTTGGAATTTCAAGTGAAAAAAATATAGTATTTAATTTTATTTTCCATGAAAGAAAATCAGAAGCAGGGAAGAGCAAGTCAGAAACCTCCAAGTGGAACCAACCTTTGCTGGGGTAGACAGAGGCAGCTGAAGCAAATCAGCAGTGACACAGCTGTGACTGGACAATGGGCCTCCCATATCCACCCCTTCTGCCTCTCATGCATCTCTAATTCAGCAGTTTCCCCCCTGGATCAAAAAAATAAAATGTCTGATTATTAGTTCCTTGAGCTAGAAATGAGAAAATATGTACCTTGTGCTTCCGTACCAGGAAGGAGAGCTGCTTGTGCAGCCTTGCTTTCACAATCTGCATTTTCCAACCATGCACCTTTTCCTTTCTCTCAGGATGACCTCTCTCTTTCTTTCTGTTTATTTCTTGAGCATTTCATTGCCTTTCACATAAACTTTTACTGATTTTCTTCCTTTTACCCTCAAAAGGAAGCAAAGAAAGAGGCAGACATTTTTACTAGCTGAATTACTTGCTGGTGAACACAAGGCTGCAAACTCAGAGAAAAAAATAAATTTCACAGATTTTAGTATCTCAAGGAATGCCAGATACTGCTGACTGAAAGGAATGAAGATGTAAGAAACTCAGTGCTGTGAAGGAGGTTTTATTGGCATTCTGTTCCTACCAGCTTCTCAGTGCTGGAAAACTATGATCTCTTCTGTCCATGGCGATACATGAGGGATTTATTTAGTCTTTCTTGCTACTCAATAATGTCATATACAGTGGATGTTAGGTGACACAGATTAAAGTACACAGTTTTGTTGAGATATGGACTCTGAGATTCATGCAATAAGCCATCTTAGAGGCATGGTCTCTGAAGTGGAGAGAGAGCTGGGAGCAGACAGATCAATCAGTCAGGCACCAACCAACTCAGATGGCCTTGAATACCATGAAGAAAAGCTTTCCTCTGCATGCTATTGTTATACACGTGGCAAGGAGCTGTGCTCCTCACCTATGGAAATCCATGCTTAAAGGATGAAGTTCTTCCCTGAAAAACTCATTTCTGCTTTAAAGTGTGGCATAGTTTTCAAGCCCAGTTTCAAGGGTTTGAAAATGGGGTTTAGCTTTGTTCCCCCCATATTTTGCATAGCTAAAGAGCACTAAGCTATAATCTGGAGTACTGGTCACCCTGCAGTGACAACTGGAGAAAAGCAACCATCACTACTACCTTCAAGAAGGGCAAGAAGAAAGATGCAGGAAACTACAAGTTGGTCAACCTCCCCTTGATCCCTAGGAGGTGATGGAGCTGCTAATCCTGGAAAACATTTCTAGGCATACGAACATATATCTTGAAGAACTTTTTTGAAGGAAAAGACAAAAAGCTAGGGGCAATTAATGTGAGCTATTTCAGCCAGCTGCCATAGGATCAGACTAAATTACACCCATGAGATTGTGGATTACATCAGCTGCAGGAGAAATCTGGGTTGGCTAGCTCAGAAGTAGAAATCTGTACCCTATACATTAACACTCAGTCACTTGAACTCTGTCTGAAGTCTTTGACTTAGGCGACCTATCAATCCAAGTGGGCAATCTCTGGAGATGCTTCTATAGGATGCTCTAGAAAAGAGAAATATATCAAGACCCAACACAGTATCACTGAGTAGTATTGAAGGTCTTGGTATCCGGGTGCTTTGTGTCAACATATGGAGGCTGCGCTGCTGCCCTTATCCCAAGAGCAGAATTTTTGGTGCCAAAGTTGTCTGTTCCTTATGGGATACTCCCAGCACAGAGCAGTGTTTGACATGGAAGATGCTAGCTGTACTTATCTGATTTTCTTGGCCAATCTGGAGGCAGATATTTCTCTTGGAGGATTACATGAAAAAAGCCTCTGACTGGGAATCAGAGGAAGTGTTCTGAGCCTGGATCCCCTCTGGAGCAGGGGGTGATCCTTTCTTACCTGCTTAGGGTTCAAAGACAAGAGTCTGCCATGGAGTCATGATCAGGGAGCCCAAAGCAGGTCCTGAGGGACAAGGACTTTGGATCCACAAACTTACTGAAACTCAAAATGTTTTTTCATAGTATCTGACTCTGCAATTTTCCATGTACCAATTAGCAGAGGAAGCCTTTTTCCCTGTGGGTTGCAGATGTCAGATCACTTGAATGCTTTAACAGTGCTTCAGACATTAATTAAGTACTTCAAGCTAAGGAGTTGGTGGGGGGAAGATTTTAAAGTGAAGTGAAAGATTCAGAGGTGACAAGCTGCCAGGGAAATACAAGTGATGTCAGGATGAGACTCCCTGAAGTACCAGAAGCATTTGCAAGTCAGTGAGGAAGATTTATACTGGGAAATCTCCCCTTCTCTTAGGTCCATGGGAAGATATTGCAATGTGAATCCTGATGTGCTTGTTCTCAGAGCCTATGATTTAGAGGAAGTCCGCCTTGGTCACTGGGCTTGTTCCACAAAGGACTGGATGAAAATATGTGAGAACGAAAAATAGGTATGAGCAAATTATTGGTATTTAGCACAGTGTTCCTGAGAGAGAAATCACCTTTACATTCTCAGAAATACAATCTAAACAGACCTGGAAAAGTGCTGTGCTAGGATGACTTGAGGAAGTTGCAGAGAATCCTTGGCACATTTCTGTGCTGTTGAAGAAATTATTTCCAGGTCTGCCTTTAGAGCTTTGCAGGTTCATGACAGTGAAGAAGTTGGTGAGAAAATACTGTGGTCTGGGAGACTCTGGGCTACATTCTCTTTCTGAGTGTATAATCTTGGTCCTCTACATCTGAGAATAAGTCCAATGCCATATTCTCTGGATACATGAGACCTACAGGCAACTCCAGCTGTGGGGTCTGATCTTTCTCCAGCAGTGAACACCAAATAGCAGCCCTAGTACTTTTACTGGTTGACAAGGGTTCCCAACACTGCTCTTGGAAGTGAACAGCCCAGTAAGTGAAGTGATGGGTTCTTCACCCTAGGAATGAGCCTTCAAAGCCAGTGTTGCTGGCAAGTTGTTGTACATCCTCTCTGTCTGGAGAAGACCACTTCATGGAAATGCTTTCAGATTTTGGCTCTCATATTCAATAAAGGCAAACCCATTAACATCAGGTTCCATAACATCAGGTGACATTACAAATCCACCTGAAGCCTTATTTAAGACAATCATTCCTGTAAGACAATCGTTACTCAAATGCCCTTTTCATCTGACAAAAGCACTCTGATTCCCAGAAAAATGTTCTTATCCTAGATACTGTGTATGCCATCTCTCAGTTCCTGGTTGAAAGCATTTGTCTTTTACATATGTAAATAGTCACGTAACCTGTTACACCATTGTTTTAATTGGACAGGCAAAGATAACAAAGAAAACCCTAGGACCTTGTCATACAAGTCACATTAATTTATTGCCAGATTAGGTAAAGCAGAATAACAAAAACTGTATCTATGTGGGGAACATCCCGTCTCACTCAGGACTTCAATGGTCAAGCCTCTAACCACAGGATGAGGGTAATCCCTATAACATGCTTGATGGTCCCTCAATCTTCAGATCCCAGTCTCTCTGTTTATTGTGTTTTCCTTTCAATTTAAAATATTATTAGCATACAGTTGGTTTCTTTAAATACCTTGATATGAATGAATCCTAAATGAAGTGATTTCTATCTACCATTTAGGTCCTTTACTGAGAAATTTTACATCTGTGGTGCTTTGTCCATTGTTATTTGTGGTATCACATCTATTGTCTTACTTTGTCTCACATGTATTTGCTTATGGTATACCAGCAACAGCAATCGGGGGTCCGACTGAATTTACATCATTTTCTATAGGTATGGGGAGATCAAAACCAACAGTAATGCAAAGCAATATGTCACCTGCTCACGTAAACTACATGGAGTCTGCATGCACAAAATGTATTATTTTAGCTATATTCAAGCCCATAGAATTGGTGTTTTTTACGAACCAAAAAAGAGATTGTTTTATGACTGAGATATCAGGCAAAAGGAAAAACTCAGATTTTATTTTCAGCTACAAAAAAGAAAGAAACAGGATTTATACCTCAGCCTTCCCCAACTGAAGTGCTGTCATCACAAGGTTATTGCTCCATTTAGTGAGTGATGGTACACGAACAACTCCTTCCACCATTTTCTATGAAAAAGGATAGTCCTGACTGAAGCATTAGCTGCAGGGAAAGTTATATAGAAAAAGGTGTATTTAACCTGTCTCCTCCTCCCTGCTGCTTACCCTGCTGTGGCTTAGGGACTGCACCCTTCTTATTTTCTCCTCTGTCATTTGTATAATGCAATTTATGCATTACACTGAGAGTTTAGTTGTTGAGCTCAGGACTAGGCCTTCAGATGAGGTTAAGTGGCTTGAGTCCTGGTTCTGGGATGTTGCATGATGCCAGTTCCCTTCATAGGCGTTACTCACTCATCTTTAAGACTCTTCCATGGTGGGTCACTCCCAGGGGTTGCTTGATGTAATGTTCCGTTTGTTCCTTAAAAATCCTTTGTGTCTAAGCCTCTAAACCTGAATTGATATGTAGCTATAGCCTTTTAATAGCCACTTCAAATTTCTTTTTAGAAAACATAGCATTGATTTTACAAGCAGCACATCAATATCTTCTGCTAGCAGAAAGCACTTTCTCTCACAAATTTCTCCTCTTCCAGCCTCTGGAAAATTTTCATCCTGCGTTGACACAGATAATGAAACTGCAGTGCTCTCTAGAAAACATGGGAAAATATTAATGTTATTAAACAAAAGAATACATTAAAATAGAAATAAGCTCTTCAAAAAAGCCTTGCTGGCTGTGGTTAGTCGAGGTGCAGCCTCTCACTGTGGAATGCTGTGGTAGTTCTGCTGGCTTTATAACTGATTTTCTTTAGATGGAGTTATGTTACAGAGCTAAAAATAACTGAGTGGAACTTTAAATAGATTCAACAATCTTCCACCAACCAATTTCTGACCTAGAATTACTCTTAACTGAGTCCTTAATTTCTTTTTATTCACCATTTTTTGGTTGGCTGAATCATTGCCTTTTACTGCACCAGAAGTGGGCTCATGAAATGATTTATAATAATAATCAATTTTCTGCCTAAGCTGTCACAAATAATCTAACTGAAGCAGGAGACTGAGTTTATGCTATTTTGTTAAATAGGTTGATGAATAAATACCATGATGGCAGGGAGTTGGAACTAGATGACCTTAAGGCTCTTTCCAACCCTAATTATGATATGATAAGATATGATAAGATATGATATGATATGATATGACATGATATGATATATGATATGATATGATATGATATGATATGATATGATATGATATGATATGATATGATATGATAGCAGGATAACGGTATTTTCACTTTGTCAAATATGGAGGTGAGGTGGTTCCTCCTTTCTTCATGGTTATCTCAGATATGGTCATGCCCCAGCACTGACTGAGATGAGGCAATGCAGTCCATGTGAGGAGACAAACATACCTGCTGGGGCAGCCTTGCTGAGGCAGAAAAGACCCAGGTGGTTTTGGTGACTGTTTTGCATAGAAGTGTCCATTTCCAGAGACAAGTGAGGTATGTGACAAGAGCAGACAAAGAGAGAAAGTTGACTGTGGCTGGAAGCTGCTGGAGAGGGACTTTTCTCTGTGAAGTGAGAAAAATGCTTAATGAACCTTCTTTCATGATCAGTAGTGGTGTGCTTGTTCACATCTCTAATTCACTTTGCTACTGCTGAACAGTCTTTTACTCCTCCAAGGCTTCGAACACCAGGCAAGCCAGGGATGGCAACATGACAGGTTTATTTCAGCCAAACCAAAGGATAGGTAGCTGCATTTCAAACAAAGATTACAGAAAGAGAAGGCAGAATAAAAATATTACTGAAGAAAAAGCAGAATAAGGGAAGCCAAACTCCGGTTCTACCTGTGCAGAAACATCTGTCCCTGGTAGCCCTTGAGACGCCTTATGGCTTGTTTCAGCAGGAGAACAGAAAGGACTTCAAACACCACCACTGGACTCCCTGCATGTTGCTATTCAGTGTTATTCAGAACACTAAAGGAATTCAACCACTGAGACCTTAGCCCTGGCCAAACACCTTCCCCATCTCTCCCAGAGTAGCTGTGACTGAGCTGTCTCTTGCTCCTTTTACCTGCGATGCACCTCCTCTCCTAGCTGTATTTGAACTCCACTTGTTTGTTCTCTCCTGTAACAGGAAGGCAGCCTTGGTGGCTTGGGCTCTTGTTACGTGAGACCTGCTGCTCTAGTGCCTGCGATGTCTTCTGGAGACAGGCTTGGAGGTATAACATGCAAATGTAACAGGAGTTACCTTTTTCTCCCAGGTGTCCCCTCAGTTCTAGAGTCTTCTTTGGCTGTATTGATATCTCTGGCTTTATTGATATTGATTATGATATCTCTGCTGTAACGACACATTGTAAGATGCATTTTTTGTACATACACTGTGGGCAGCTCACAGTCCTACTGAGCTTTATCTGCCCTCAGGGGCCAGGAGCTACACCAGTAATGCAGAGGATGGAGTTGTCCAAACTGCCCACACTCCTCTCACAGAGGGCTCACTGTGAAGTCGGTATTTATCTATTTACTGTGCCATGGGGTATGGGGAAAGCAGCTGAAGGGGTTTTCATTACTTTGGTCATTACCAGAGAGCAAAACCTTTTCCTTGGTTTAAGTAACTATGAAGAGCTCCATTGGCACTTTCTGAGTTCCTCAAAGCCTCTAAAGAGTTTTTCACCTCTCTGACAAAATGTCAGTTTTACAGATAGAAACAATTTGAAGGATAAGTAATAAGGAGGCCAGCAGCATCCTGAGCTGCACTGGAAGAGCTTTGCCAACAGATAGAAAGAGGTGATCCTCCCTCTCTGTTCAGCATGGGTGACAATTCTAGGTGCTGTTCCCAGGGACAGGCTCCTAGTACAAGACAGACATGGACATACTGAAGCAAGTCCAGCAAACTGCTATGATGATTAAGGGACTGGAGCATCTCCCTGAAGATGGCACTGTCCAGCTTAGGGAAGACAAGGCTCTAGGGATCTTATTGATATGTATCAGAACTTGATGGTGAGAGGACAAACAAGGCAGAGCCAGGATCTTTCAGTGGCACCAAGTGACCAGACAAAACACAGTGGGCATACATGAATCATTTCTTCATTTTACAAGGTCTCCCAGTTCCATGAACAGCGCAGGGACTACTTGCTTCTGCATCCCCATAAGAACAAATACACTAAAAAAGACATCTCAAACCAAGGGCCAAGTACCTGCTCAGAAAACACAAGGTGAGGAAAAGCCTCAGTGTGGCCGTATGAGATCCTAAGAAGGGAGATGTTAATCACAGTTTAAATTCTGCTTCAAAGGGACCACAAACAGCTGCTTAATGAGGGTACATAGAGCATACTGTTAACACAGTGAGACATGTGAGCAGGCAGGACACTCCGGTTCCTCCACACTTGGTCATTCTTCTTATGCCTGGGAGCAACCCATCCCTCTGCAGCAATTATAGAAAGCTCATTCTCAAAAGGACTATGTCCCACCAACAAATTTCTCCTTTTCTTCAAGAAATAGCTCACAAAAAGTGAATTTCCATACAGTGATTACGCTCCCTGAAATTCTGTCTCCATCCCCTTTGCCCACATCAGGCAGGCAACTCACTGGGAATAACCATTCCCAGCCTCACGAATTCTCAGCCCTTAAACAACCTTGCAGGTACAAAGGTAACTATACGGGTTTGATGTATTCTTCAATCTGATTCTACCATGGTTAAAGCAGCCACTTCCATTCCCAGTAGCTGCACAGGGACACTGAGCACAGCCCACTTGCTATGTCCTCACTATGCCCTCTTCAGAGTGGATATGAGTCTCTCTGAAGACAATATGGTGGGTTATGGGAAGATGTTTGAATGGATGTGACATTCAAGCAGTAGCAAAGTGTACTACGCATATTCCTGCTAAGGTATACTGTTATAGAAAGACTTCAAAAAACCTTCCTAAAATCCAAACTCTTTCTAGTCATTCTCTCAAAAAATGAACTAAGGAAATTTACAAAACTTCTGGCAAACATGAACCTGATAATTGAAATTCATGTCTTATTGTATACCAAAAATCAGTGACTCTGTAGCATTATTGCATTTACAGTACATGACTTCCTTCTCCCTGATAACTTCTCTGCATTTTCTAAACTATCTTGCCTTCTCTTTCCTCAGGCAATATTTACCTCAGCACCTTTCTCTCCATCCTATTATTATCTTTCCACTTGAGAGGTAACAACCACATTTCCTCCAGTGATGACAAAGTTCTTCAAACTATGACAACTTTGCTGTTATGTGCTTGTGAAGCTTCCTGCTACCTGGACTTGTACAAAGCATGTGATACTGTTCTGTACAATATCCTTATCTCTAACCTGGAGGGCCATGGATTTGGCAGATGGACCACTCAGTGGATATGGAATTAGAAACATAATTTTATATTCTTCAAAGAAATACTTACTTGGGGATTTACTTCAGGATGTCAAAACAACTGAGCTCAGTGCTGCAGTGTGTAGAGTAGGGAGTGACACACTTGCACCACCAGCATCCTTATTAGGCCAAGTGGATTTAAAGGCTCTGCAGCATGGTAAGTGCACTGGTGTAACAGCTTTTCTGCACTGGCATAACAGCTTTTCTGCTTAAGGACTTAATAAAAAAAAATACATATAACTGCATATAACTGTGAATTATGGAACAAACAGGAAATGAGGAAAAAGAAACAGATGGCAGTACTCCAGGTAGGTGTCTTAAATTTTGCCCTTTAATGCTTTACCAGTTGTGCAATGCCAAGCCAATATATATGCTTCCAGGGATTTACAATTAGATAAGAGACTTATGACATGAGTCAGATACATTTTGGTCAACTGTAAGAGGTGAGCAGTGAAAGTGCAGCACAGATTTTGGATAAAAATTGTCATCCCAATAAAAATGTAGTGAAAAAGGTAGATGTAGTTGAAAATCACAAATGACTTGCTAGAATCTTCTCCACCTCATTCATTTTATTCATATTCTCTATTTTATTTGTTTTCAAACTGAAATGTTACCCCTTCTTTTGACACAACAGAGAAATTATTTAATTGGACTCCTTTCTACCTTTTGCAATAAAAGGACCGAAACAAGCAAAATAGAAAAGGCAGAAGTTTGATCTCTTGGCCAAGCATTGCTCGACTGTACTGTCTGGTTGTTACCCTCACACCATCTTATGGTTGTTTGATTTCTAGGTCTGTTGAAACAGTTTGTTTTAGGTCCCCAGTGCAAAGCAAACTGAATTCAGGAGATCTCTCTTCACCTTCACTCCAAATTGTCCTGTGTGTGCCATATGTTCCTTTTCTCCAGCACTGTAATGCTCTTGACTAGGAAAATTCAATTCTGCAGCCACTGACTGCTGAAAATGTTTGTGTTCCATCTCAGTATGCCCCTTAAGGTGTTACTTGCAGCAACAGCTCATATCCAGGCTGGTGAGGTCCTCACATCAGGTGGTGCAGTAGGGGTGGTGGAGTGAGTGCAAGCAGCTGACTGGCCTGCTTCTGCTCTGCCTCAGTGCCTGTGCTACCCTACCCATGTATATGGGGCATCTGATGCTGATCCTGCCTTGATATCTCCATGTGATGTTGCTACATGCCACCCACTGCTTCAGAACTGCATCCAGTGATCCTGAATGGCTCTCCAGGGCTGCAGTCACACTGCAGGAGTTTGGAGAAGCTTTTTCTTTAGAGACTTTTTCTTTGTTGTTTATGGGGTTTTTTTCCCCAGCTCTCATCTTGAGTCCCGGGCAACAGAAGACTGATCACATGAAACACTGAAGCTACTAGCACTTTTTTATAATGGAGTATTTCATCACAGTGGTTCTTTCTTTGCTGTGTGCTTAATTTCCTCTAAGATGCAAAATCATCAGAAGCACACATTTGATGAGAAGCAACAGGGTTCTTTTCCTAAAGCCTTCAGCAGCAAAATTACTTACACTCAATTTGTTGGCTGTATGAAGTTTAGCAATCTTGAGCCCTGCGCACATCAGAAACGAAGCTCCCACCATACTCAGTGAGAGCAGAACTGCTTCCTTGTGTGATGCTTTGCTACACCAGGGGTTGAACACTGGCAGAGTCATTTCAGATTAATATTTAAACCATGCCAGGGATGGATGACCACACAAACCATATTGGCTGTTTGGTAATGAGCTGAACATGAGCACTCTGGCACACCAGTGTTCCAGAAGCTCTGCTCTGATGGTGGGTCTGACCATGAGATCTTCTCAAGGTGTGAGCAGGATGTGCACCAGCTGCAGACAGCTCAGCAGATGACTTGCAGCTGCACACACACCATTGGGAACCACAGAAAGTTTTCCTTCCTTTCAGTGAGTAATGAGTAAAACCAACCCACAAGGCTTACTGTGTAAAAAAGACCTTATGACCCTAGGATGGGTTTTGCAGGATTAAATAGGGAGATCATGATCATACATATTCATCAGTCAGGAGCCTGCTGAAAGCTTGGGGTTAATGTAATCATAAGCAGTGCAATCAAAGAGCTGTCACGTATGAAGTACTTGCAAGCTGCCTCAGGTTAGGATAACATTTTTCACTGACAAATTTGCCTTGCCCCCTCAAAAGCACTGACAAGACAATACTGCCTGTGCTTCTGAGACAGGGATCATCATTTATATAAATCCAGGAGAAACTGACAGTGGTTTTGAACTGCAGACTGAGAAATTTGAACAAAGACCTCAAAAGGGACTGAAATGCCATCAGACCAAGAGAGCTGAGGTGAGATCAGGTCATGTAAGGGTGGGCTACTCCTGTCAGACACTGATCCTGACCAGCACTGAGGAGCCTCAGCAGTGTTGGAGCCTGCCCGCATCCCACAGAGCACCTTGGTCCAGCTGGTAAGTCTGCTGTTGTCATGCTCAAGCTGCTCTGAAACCTAGAGATAGCAGGACCAGCTGTGAAATTTGGAGCTGGTTCCTTCTTGGTGCTCCTGCTGCAGGTTAGGATGCACTGGGTCTGATCTGTGCTGCCAAACCCTCTTGTAAAATGCATTTTCTGGAGCTCATTTTCACTTATTTCCAGCAGGCTGCATGTTTCCTGGTCCCAAGGACTGCAGAGACGTGATCCACCTGCTTTTATCCTTTAATTTACAGCCAGTTACTGAAGAAAGTCAATAATACAGGCTCAGTAAACAACACACAAGGATGAGCCCAGTTAAACCAGGTGGGCATCTACCTTTCCTTGCTGCTGCAAGATAAGCTTGCTCCATTGGTATTTAAAATGAAAGAACCTGTGAGGTTGCTTTCTTCCAAAGAGAGAATTATTTGTCTGCCCTTGCAGTACTGGCAACTGGTGGCACAGTGGGAAAACAAACAGGGGGTTTAGCTGATCACTTGGCAGTAGCGAATGTGTAATTTTAGCAGCGAATGGAAGCTGATTGAGAAATTTTGTTGTTTTGTGATTAGGGACTGCAGGGAAAGCCTTGTGCCCTTGAAGCATGCAGAAGAGAGGTTTGAAAGCAGAGAGTGGCCCAAAGGTAATTTACAGGTAGGATTTCTATTGCACACCCTGTTTGACCTTCAACCCTATTGGATGGGATCAATTAACAAAGCAAGGCATGATCCACAGGGCTTGTTACGTTATGGCTTTTCCAAGACCAGACTCAATTAGTGAATAGTTATATCTCTCCCAAGCAGCCGGCCTGGGAGGTCCTTGGAATGCTCTCAGTGCTTCACCTTCCTCACAGGTGGAGCAAAATGAATGGGAGTAAATTCAGAGTCAAACCCGTCACCTTTTGAGAAGCTACTGAAAGGTGTCAGTGTTTAGTCTTCTGTGCAGCAAGATAATTGTCTTGCTGCAAATAAATTAGCATAGTTGAATACTAACCAAGTGGAACAACCTTTCAGGCAGAAGTCAGACCTTTTTTATTGTGTTCCTAAGTATAGGTCTTGTACCTGGCAGAAGCAGTGGAGTGTCTGGGGTCTGACACATGCTCAAATCCCACAGGGAATTCAGTCAGCACCCCACTGACTACAGGTGATTTACAGGTGCAGCTTCCCTTTTTGGGTCCAATGGGAAGAACCTTGGATAACCTAACACCTGCTGGGAAGTAATTTCCTGATGCAGTAAGAAATGGCTTTGGCAAGGGCATGTTCAGCTGCTCAAGATCTTACAGTCTGGAGCGTATTTGAGGTACAGGCGCCAGGGGTTACAGGCTCTTTACGAAAGACAGGCACGGTAGGTGGGGAGGAGGAGCTGCTATTTGTGTTAGGGATAGGCAAGAGAGTATGGAACTCTGTCTGGGGACAGATGAGCAGACAATAGAGAGCTTGTGGGTCAGGGTTAAAGAGAGAACAGCGATGGGAGACATTATTGTGGGGATCTGTTACAGACCGCATGACCAAGAGGACTCTGTGGATGAAGCACTCTATAGACAGATAGGAACAGCCTCACGCTCGCAGGCCCTTGTTCTCA